>QPMI01000693.1:0-97644 GCA_004431415.1 Cyanophora paradoxa
CTGGGCCAAGAGCGAGGCCATTCGCGCGCCTCCGAGGGGTCGTACCACACCCAAAAATCCGGCCCAGCTCGCCCTCCAGCCGATTAATTCGGTTGCGCGCTGGCTGCCTCGTCGCCCACGTCTCGACGCCAGTCGTAGATTGCTGCGATAATTGCGCAGATGAACTGGATGGTGTCGGCCGCCGTCGACGGGGTACTTGAAGAGTTCTTCACGATCTCTTCCGCGCTGCGCCCGTTGATGATATCCACGATCACCTGCGCGATGGCGCCCGCGAGGATGGACAGGCCAAGTCGCCCACGTGCCGATCCTCATTTTCGTGAGGGCGCTCAGGGGACGACATGCCCGTCTGCAGGCCAAAGAGCGACCGTCATGATCATCTGATCGCGGAACGTATCGAAGAACTCGGCCTCCCCTATCTTGCCCTGCGAGAGCGCCTGGTAGGCGAGAGCAGGCCGCCGCCGTCGCCAGCCCAAGGCCCGCCGCCGCGCGCCCGCCCGCCGCATGGCCCCGAGCCCGTACCCCCAGCCCGGCGCCCACCAGTCGATGCCCGCCCCTGAAATAAATCGGCTGCCCCGAAAGACATGCCATCGTTGTTCGCCGTACCCGCCGGAGAAGAGGTCTCGGCGCTGAAGGGCCTCCTTGGCCACCCGGGCCGCCTGGCCCTCGGGCGCCCCAGGAGGCGTCGCGCTGCTCTTTGGTGGTGAATCGCTCGAGGTCGAAATCGGCGAGGGCGTCGGCGGTGCGCGGTTCAGTCGCCGTAGGGCATGAGGGCGTTGCGCAAAATAACGTCCGAGTCGCCCATCACGCGCCTGTCGAGCGTCTGAAACACGCCCTCGGAGGGAGGCGGGCGGTGCCCGGGCGCATTTCCTCCACGGA
The DNA here is from genome assembly GCA_004431415.1 of Cyanophora paradoxa. Lineage (NCBI taxonomy): Eukaryota > Glaucocystophyceae > Cyanophorales > Cyanophoraceae > Cyanophora > Cyanophora paradoxa. The sequence continues at coordinate 877 of QPMI01000693.1, forward strand.
AACGTCGTCCCTCTCCGCGAGCGTGATATCGTCGGGGCTGGCCGAGCCCACGCCCGCGCCCTCGTCGGCGTAGGCCCTTCCCCTCCTTTTTAAGAGTTGATTGGCCTCCCGTTTCAATGCTTGGTACTCTGTCTCTACCTTGGTTTTTCTCGCCTCCTCCTCTGCCGCCTTGCGCTCTGCGATCTTCCTCCTCTGCTCTTCTATCTCGGCGTTGCGTCTCGCCGCGTTCTCCTTCGCCTGCTGCTTCCGCTCTTCAATCACCCTGTTTGCGTACTCCTTGTCCGCTTGGGCCTTTCTGTAGCGCTCCTCGATCTGACTCTTGGCCTCGTCTCCTTCCTTAGTTCGCCTATGAACGCCGTCGTATCTATGTAAAGCTTGTATTTGGCGGGTGGATGCTCACGTTTAAGGCCTCCAGATCGCGCACCATGGCGTCGTACTGTGCAAGCCCCTCCGCTGGAATGACGGCTCTTCGCTTTCCCAAACTTGCTCAGCTTCTCCACGTAATCGACATGCGACGTACGCGCTCTGTGCGCCGCTCACCGTTTTCGGATTGGCTCGCAGCTCTGCCAGAAACTCCCGCTTGTACATCCCGTACATTGACCATTCGAGGCGCCCGCCACAGGCTCGCTTCGGTCCGCAGTTCGCGGTGCATCTCCTCCGTCGCCGTATGCTATCCAGATGGCATCGCTGATGTCTTTGCACGTAGCGCGCGTCAAAGTTTTTCCACTTCTCATCGGCCATCTTTCTCCTCAGCTCTTCCGCGTCTTTCTGGCCCCTGCCCGTCAGCTGGTTCATCACATATGTGAAGTCGCGAATGTCAACCCGAGAGCTCGTATTTTCTCGCCGTTGCGCGATTCGTTTCTCTCAGCTCTCGCATCTTTGCCCCCATGGCATCGAGGGTGTTGTTTTTGAAGGCCTCGAGGGCCCTCTTCCGTCCCGCAACCTTTGGCTCTTCGAGACGTGCGAATTCCTCGTCCGATGCAGTTTGCATTGCCTTCAGTCGTTCCTCTTCTGTCTTGGCGACCGCCTCCTCGTCCGCCCTGCGCCGCTGCTCTAACGCATCGAAGAGGGCCCTCTGGTCCTCGATCGTGAGGCCGATGAGCTCTTCCACCTGGTCGCTCCTACCCAGACGCGCAAAGGGCAGCCTCTCGGCGGCCGGCCTTGGATCGGGCCTCGGCGTCGTCTGCGTCTCGGCCGTCCCCATGGGCGAGCGTGCCTCTGCGGTGGCCGCGTACTTGAGCAGCCTCTGCGCCAGCTCGTCCGCGTTGGCCTTGAATTTTTTCGACTGCTCGTCTGCTCGCTCGGCCGCCTCCTTTAAATTTTTGATCTCCTCCCGGAGCCTGTTCGCCTCCTGCACCGCGCCCGTTTGCAGCTCTCCTGCCTTTCTCCTCGTTTCCTCTTCCTCTTCCAGCAGCTGCCTTCTCGTCTCTGCCTCCTTTTCCAATTTCTTCTTCCTATCCTCGATCTCTTTCCTCTGCGCCTCGAGCAGCTCGGTGCCTGCGGTCAGCGCTTCAATTTCCTGCAGCTTTTTCGCCTTGGCGGCTTCCCTTTGCTCGTTTATCCTCTTCAGCTCCTCCTCGGCGTCGAGTATCATTTTCGTGCGCTCTTCCGCGACCTGGCGCTCTGCCGACCTTAGCGCGGTGAGGGCGCTCTCTTCCTGCCTTTGCGCGTCTGTCATCAGCTTGTTCGCTTCCGCCTTCTTCTCCGCGACCTCTGTCATTTCCTTGTCTTTCAGCTCGCTCCATTGCTTCTTTTCGTTCTCGAGTTTGTAGTACTCGCGCTGCGCGTCCTCGGAATCGAATTTAATGGGGGGTCTCGCGTTCAGCTCGTCGATTTGCCTCACGAACCCCTTCCGATCCTTGTAGTATTTGATGCCGCCTACGATGAGGGCGCCCCCGAAGATGGCCGTTGAAGTGGCAAGGCCTGCTACCTTATCCATGCCGTCCCCGCCCGATCCGCCGCCACCCGAGCTGCTGCTGCCTCCACCCCCGCCCACTGGCGTGCCGCTGGAGCCCCCTCCGCCCCCCGTGCCTGTACCCCCGCCCCCGGTGCCTGTACCCCCGCCCCCGGTGCCTGTACCCCCACCCCCGGTGCTTCCGCCGCCCGTACCCCCACCAGGAATCGCACCCGGCACCTTGGGCCCGCCGATGATGTCGTCGTACAGGTGGCGGTGCGCCCAGTCCGTGATGTCGGCCTTCACGTGCGGGTGCTTGACGAGCGCGTACCTCTCGTCGTGGAAGTGGTCCTTCAGCGCCCAGTTCTGCGTCTTCGCCCAGTCCGAGCGATCGGGGAGCACGTCGGGCGCCGTCGGGATGCGGCCCCCGCCCGTCGTCTCCGGCGTCTCGCCCGTCCTGTCGGCGCTCAGGGCGCGGATGTTCACCTTGAAGTGGTCGAACCACGCGAAAAACTCCTCCCTGTCGCGCCTGTACTGCTCGGGCTCCATGCTCGGCAGCGCCTGGCGGCTCCAGTAGATGTGGCGCAGGGGGCCCGCGATGCGCTCGAGTGCGTTGTACCCGGGCCTCACGTCCCCCTCTGCGCCCTTTAGAGTCAGTTTCACGAGGTTCAGGGTGGCGTCTTTCGCTGTAACGGAGTTTGCGATTTTCACGTCGGCCGCCCTCTTAATAATATTCCAGTCCACGCCCGTCTCGGTCGTCACGCCCCAGAGCCCCTTGATAATTGCGGTGAGGTCACCGTAATCGTCCAAGGTACCGACGGACGTCAGGAAATCGCTGTAGGTCGCGCCCTTGCGCAGCCTTATCTCGTCCGCGTAAATTCCCCTCACGCTCAGGCTCCCGTCTACCGCGAAGGCGCCGTTCAGCACCTCGTCCGGATTGGGAATCGCCATGCGCCAGGGGTCGTCGAGCATCGACATTTTATCCGCGAGAGAGAAAAATTAACTAATGCTCCGCGTCCCACGTCCACTTCAGCTTGCCGCTCACCTCGCCCGTTGTCCAACGACCCACGGGCACCTGCCAGAAAACGTCGGCGTAGGGGTAATCGGGCCTGATAACTATCTGCTCGTCGCGCAGCCAGCGGTAGGCCTCGGAGGCATCGCGTATTTTCGGCTCCCAGTATTCCCCGCCCGCGCCGTTCGGCAGCGAGTACCCCTCCCTTGCTACCCGTACCCTGTAGAAGTGCTCGCCCGTTAGCGTGTCTACCCCCCTGTACTCGAATTCTACGATTAAGGCCAAGTCCTGCCATGCGCTCTCGCCGAGACGGATGTGACTGAGGCTGTGCAGCAGCCCGTATTTAATTGGACCAGAGGCGGTTACAAGATCGACTCTGTAAGCAAGGGGCGAGGGGTAGCCAGGCACGCCCGTAAAGGTGCGCGTCTTGACGCCCGAGCCCTTCCGCGGAAATATGATCAGGCGCATTTAAGGGGGCCTGCGAAAATCTATTTAGCGTAGGCCCAGAGGCCGAAGTTCTTGACGATGAAGGCGTTGTTCTTCTTGGTGGCGCCCGTGATGTCCGTGAAGCGCACGCGCAGCTCCTGGAATTTGTCGTACGCGACGTAATTCGGGCGCACGGCCATGGGCACCTCGAACCAGTAAAGGATGGTGTTTTCCAGGCCGTCGTGGCCCCACGTCGGAATCACGACCTTGTTGATGCACGCGTTCACGTTCGAGATGGTCGTGACGTTCAAGTCGGGCGCGTCCATCAGCAGCACGTTTGCGGTTTTCGCGGCGGTGGGGTCCGGAATCGCGGTCGTGTCCAGCTCCAGGTAGACTCCCTTGATCTGCAGCGTGTCGATGTCGGAGGGGATCTGGTTCAGCTTGAGGCGCCAGAAGCCCTCGGAATCCTGCGTTTCTCCGTTCGACTGGACGTAGAGGTTAACGCAGGACATTATTTAGGGCCTTAGGAGGGGCTGAGAAATTAAGCCCGCTTCGGTCCCATGTTCAGGAGGGTGGGCCCCACGAAGTAGTAGCCCGCGAATTGCGCGAGGAGGATCCGCAGCAGGTAGTAGCGCGCGGGCGACATGTACGCGACGGCGCCCAGGGTCAGCAGGCTTCCCAGGTAGCGCGAATCGCTGAGGACGCTGTCGAGGTTCGGCAGGGACATCATTCTCGGGTTTAAGGCCCCATTCAGAAATTTACTTGGGCATGAAGAAATTCCTGACGCGCTCTCCCTCCTCGTGCAGCGCCCACTGCAGCCGATCTATGACGGCGGCCATCACGGGCGGGCTCGCGGCGGGGTTTTTCGCGTACGCCCTGGCGTCCTCTGCCATCTGGGGGTGGTACTGCTCGACCCGCTTGGCGTAGCTCGCGATGGCGCGGCGGGTGCACCGATCCAGGTCAGCCGCCATTTCCGCCGGTGCCTTTGGCTGCTGCTGCTTCTTTCGCGCGTAAGTCCTAAGAAGCCAAGGGTAGGCCGTGGTGCTGCTGCTGGTGCTGGTGTTGGTGGGCGCTGGAGCCTCTGCGCTGGGGGCTGGTGTCGCGGGAGTCTCCATTTCCCATGTTCTCTAGAAAAAAACGCGTACCGGTCTGCGTCATCTGAATGTCCACGTGGTGCGGGCCTATGTTCTGGACGCTCTCGCGCCTCTGCTCGGGCGGGGGCTCGGGCTCGGGCTGCCCGCGGCGCACGACCCTAAGGGCCGCCGCCTTCAGGGCGCCAGCACGGTGTTGGGGCGCACTCGCTCCGTGCCGCCCAGCAGCTCGGAAATCAGGAAGAGCGCGCCGCATACGACGGTGATGACGTCCGAGTGGGTGCATTCCCCTGGAACATCTTGCGGGCGCGTCAGATTAATTAACCGCGGCCCCTGCCCCTTCCGCGCCCCTTGCCCTTTCCGCGCCCGCGGCCCAGCCCTCCGATCTCGGCGGCCTGCGGCGCGAAGCGCGGATCGTCCGAGGGGCGGACTCCGTCTGGAAGATGGAGAAGAGGTAGCCGTCCGTGTTGTTGTCGGTGTTATTCTGGTTGCGCGCGTGCGACCACTGCTTCAGCAGGTCGCGCCGCTGCGTCTCGGGCAGCGTCTTCGTGAGGTACTCCTGCAGCCGCCCGCCGTAATTTTCCTCCGGAATCAGCTCGGCGAGGATGGTGGGCGGGTCTTTTCCCATGCCGATTCTCCCTCGGTTCAGGTCGTCGATGAGCTCCGCGTTCTGCAGGATTCTCTCCGCGTCCTGCCCCGCCTCTTGCTGCAGCTGCTCCACCAGCCTCCTTCCGGCCTCCGCGAATTTGCCGGCCAGAATTTCGCCCAGCCTCTCGTAGACGGTTGTCGTACCCGGCTCCTTTTCCTTGAGTACCACGACCCAATCGTACTTTGCCCAGAGCACCTGCAGGTTCGATATGTGGTCGATCGTGACGAGCACGTGGGCGTGCAAGCAGCCGTCGGTCGGCCCCACTTCCACGCCCCCCTGCACGCGAATTCCGATGATGGCGTTTGCAAAGGTATCGTCCTTGTACTTGCCGTCCTCTTCCTTTAAGTTAAATCGAATGAACTTGTAGAATTCGGCGTCCGAGAGCACCTGGGCCAGGCTGCCGCGGAAGGCCTCCACCTCGAATTCTCTCGCGGCGCCCAGCCTCTTGTGCGTGTTGAAGAGCACCCAGTACCGCGACTGGCGCGCCTGACGAATATCGTAGCGCGTGCTGCCGTCGGCGTTCTTTTTGTTGAGGATGAAAACCGAGCGGCCCGTCTCGTTGATTTCGGTGATGACCTTTTCGAGCGCCTCCAGCCCGTTGGCCCTCGCGGCCTGCAGCCCCGTTTTCGTCTTTTCTATGTTCTCCCTCACCTCCGTCGATTTCCTTAGGATCTCGTCGATCCTGCTCATGTCGGGCGCGGCGATATCCTGCTTCCTAATTTTCTCCTGGCCCGAACCCGGCGCGATGGTCGACTGGCCGAAGGCGGCGGCCATATCCTTGGCGGATTTCGAGGCCTTCGGCTTCGGGCCGCCCAGCACCGTCTGCGCCATCTGATTCTGCGCCTGCGTCGACACGGCCGTGGTGTCGCCCCTCTTGCGCCGCTGCAGGCCCAAATTCGCGAGGAGGCCGCGCTCGTCCAGGAATCGGTAGCACTGCATGCAGAGCCACGAGTTCTTTGGGTACACCGGGGGCAGCTGCGCGGGCTTCTTGTCTTTGATCGGGGGGTACTTGTTTTTTGGCCTTTGCGCCTTCGCCCACTCGTTTGCCTTGTCGACCTTTTTCGCGTAATCGGCGTACGCGGCCTCCTTCTTCGCGGTCGCCTCCGCGACGGCCTCCGCGGTGCCCTTTTTGCGGGGTATGCTCGGGATTTCGTACATGAGGCGCAGGCAGCGGTAGCAGACGGGCGGCGATTTTTGGGCGCTCTGGAAGGCGCGCGGGATGGCCCGCAGGCGCTCCTCGGGCAGCGCGTCGTAGAACTGCTTGCTGTGGATGCTCCAGAACGTGGCATCTTCGTAGTAGGCGTCGAGCGCCTTGGTTTCCGGTACCTGCACGCGCGTGATCGGATCCTCGAGAATTTTAACTACATCCGGGATGCCCTTCTGCATTTCGATGATCTGCCCGTTTTCGCCCTCGACCAGCACGGCCCGCTTTGGAATTTCGACTATGGGCATATCGAGCTCGTTGTATTTCTTTTCCTTCATCTTCTTCCCCCGCTTCCCCTTTGGCTTTGGCTCATCCTCGGCCTCTTCCTCTTCTACCTCTTCCTCTGATTCCGACTCTGGCTTCTCCTCCTCTTCCTCGTACGCCGACCCCTCGGACTCGCTCTCCGGCTTCTTCTTACGGCCTCGGCGCTTCGGAGGCATATTTATTGGCTACAAGAAAAAAATTACACGAGCTTTACAGCCCCGTCTCGAGGGCCTCTACCGTCTTCGTAATGTACAGCTGCAGCAGATCCTTAAGGTTGCTCTGCGGCAGCAATTTTACGTCTACGTGCATCTGCCTGGCGGTTTCTCGCTTCCTGTAGCCCGTCTCCTTGCCCGTCCACTGCATGCCGAGGGCGTCCTTTCTCCGTATCGGCCGCACCGCCGTCTTCTGGTACTCCTCTCCGAACCAGTCGTCCTTGTAGAAATTCGGCAGGCCGCCCTGCCCCTCCGTCCGCATGAAATCGATGAGGAAATCCGACGCCCGCTTGCCGTCGAATTGCACGCGCGAGTAGTGCACCAGCGTGAGCAGGATGTGCGCGTGGAGCCGCCCCGACCGCGGCCCGTACTCGATGCCGATGTTCGCGTTGCCCCTCTCCACGTGCGTATCGTACTGGTCGGACTTGAAATCGAAGCCCTTGGGGTTCGCCTTGTCGGGGTACACCCCCATCTTTATGCACCGCGCCAGCTGCCTGTCGTCGTAGAAGAGGGCCTCCAGCCCCCTGTGAAAGGCGTCCTGCACCTTGGAGCCTTCTCCCCTGCTCCGCGGCTTGTAGTTGGTCTGGATGGTGATCATGAAATTCGACTCGCGCTGGGGCCGATCCTCTCCGTTCAGTTTCCTCACGGGCGCCGCGTCCAGCACCTTCTGGAACCACGTCTTGTCGGGCGCCAGCACCTTGTCGTTGATGTTGCCCACCACGATGTGCGTCTCTACCCGGGAGCGGCCGGAGGCGTCCATGCGGAGGTGCGGGTTCGGGGCGCGGGCTTGCCTGTTTGCTGCTACGCCCCTCGCGATGAGGTTGAGCATGTCAGACCAAGGCCTAGAAAATTTTCCGAGGCTAGGGTGAGCTTCCACGTGGGGCCCCGGGGTACGTTCACGCCTCACCTGAGCCTCACATGAATCACCTGAGCAACGCCTTCTGTCACATCTGCGGCCTCACCTGCGGCTGGGACCCACTCGATTGCACGAAGCCAGTTTGCCACTTCTGCAAGGGAATAGCCCAGCTGCGGTACGAGGACTCGGAGGAATGGCAGACTCTGGCGAAATCGATCTCCTCCTCCGAAACTTCGAGCAGATCCAGCGCTACGGCGCCATCCTTCACGACGAGGGGGACCCAGACTTCGACACTCCGGCACCGTACCCCGCCGCCGCCGCCGCCATCACCAGTTCCTACCTTGGAGCCGGAGAGCGCCCCCGCAAGCGCAACCGTCGCACCCAAGGCCCCCAAGGCGAAGCCGCTGTCCCCTGCGGAAATTGCGGCTCTACCGCCCTCGTTGGTGTTCACCTGGATGGGGATCTGGTTTGCCAAGGCTGCGGTCTGGTCCTGGATCTTTATTATCCGGACCATCAACCCCTGGCTGTCAGCGAAATCCACAGCAACTACCTGCGGAAGTACCACGTATCTGAGCGACTTAAGCAGCACTGCCTGGAGGATTCTCCTGTACCCGAGGACGTGCTGGCAGCTATTGCGAGGCGCATGGCAGGGAAGGAGTGGAGCAAAGACAATATCCGCCAAGTTCTCCGGGCTCTGAAGCAGCAGAAGTACATCGAGCGCTGGGCGCAGATCAAGTGGCGCATCACGGGCGAGCGCCCGCCTCCGATGAGCGCGGAGGATATGGACCGGGTGCAGGAGATGTTCGCCCTGGTGGAGGTCCCCTTCAGCATTTTCAAGTCGCAGGGTAGGAAGAATATGCTCAACTACAACTACGTTTTCAGGCAGATTTTCGTGCTGCTAGATTTGCCCCAGCACCTCCCCTATTTTCCCTTGCTCAAGAGCAGGCAGAAACTCTCGGAGTTAGATTCGATTTGGAACAGGATCTGCGAGTACAACGACTGGCATTTCTTTCCTACTCTTTAGCTACTCTTTAGTGATCGCGGCGGCCTTCCGCTCGAGCGCCTGCTTGATTCCGAAGCTCGCGCTGGTAGCCTTGATTAGCATGTTCGTCTGCCCGTGTGTAAATCCGAGGATGAACATAATTCCGCCGGTGGGGTCGTCGTCGAAAAACTTGAGGGTGAGCACGTATTTCGAGAGCAGGCCGAGGGAGAGGCCGTTGACGGCGACTTGCGCGGCGAGCTCGGCCGCGTGGCCCGCCCTATTTTCGCCTTCGTGCGAGGAGAAGGCGGCGTCGATGAGGGAGCCGGATGCCAGGCCGAGGGCGTACTGCACGATAGCCTGGGAGAGCCCTAGGAGCACCTTTGACATTTTCCTGGGGCCTCGGAAATTTTTAAGGGGCGCGCCTAGGCGTCGGAGTCCTCGTCCTCTTCCTCCTCTTCCTCCGAGCTGGACTCTGAGGTCGCAAAATCGTCCGGGTCGCGCACGTAAATTACTCTGTCTCCCTCTTCGTCTGTCATCTCTTCCGAGCTGGTGTCCTCGCTGCCCAGCGACTCAGCCGCGGCCTCGTCCGCCGCCTCCGACGTGAGGCGCTCCCAGTTAATTCCCAGCGCGTCGCAGATCCTCTCCAGGGCGCTGCTGACCTCGCCGTCGTTAAAGGGCGAGGAGGGGTCGAGGCTGGCCTCCAGGAGGCAGTCGTAGGCGATGGACTCGACGCGGAAGACGGAGGCGATGTGGGCGCTGGGCGACATGGTTACGCACGTAGCCTCAGAAAAAATCAGGCGAGGCCGCGGTGCCTACGCAAGACCCCGAGACTTGCGGAAGTTAGAGATCATGCCGAGGAGCGTCTTGTCCACCGTGCCGTCGTCCGGACCCACGAGATTTTCCCCGTTGACGGTTTCGCCCTCCCAGTACTCCTTGGATCCGATTCGGAACGGGGGCGGCTCCTCGGCCTTGTAGACGTAAAGGACGTCCAGAGGGTTCGTAGAGTTGTTGGAAGAATCGATGATAAGGCAGTGGTTATCCTGCGTGTATTTATCGAGCAGGTAGTAGAAGGCGCGCTGGGATATGATGTCGCCCCACTCCTTTGCGAGGGCCTCGCGCTGCATCGCCTGCGAGCACTTGAAAATGACAGCCAGATCAGTATTGGAGCGCAGGACGGGATTGATGCCCTTGGCATACTGCGTCGTGATAAGGGTCATGATTTTGTAGTGGCGCCCCGCCACGAACAGCTCGTTGAGGGCCTCGTCGTACCGCAGCCGCGCGTCGGAAATCACGTCGTCGAGCAGCACGAAAAATCGCGGGTCGACGGGATCTTCCTTTCCGGCCAGCACGTCTTCGGACTTGTTGTGCTGCATGATCGCCTGCTGTCTCCTGAATAAATGGAAGAGCACGCCCGGGTTGTACTTGGGCCAGATGAAGCGCTGGGGTATGTACTGCTTCCAGTACCCGTTCAGGCGATCGGTCTGGCTGATTACGATACCCCCCGGGAAGGTGCCCGAGAGGTTGAACATGAGATCGCGAAGGAAGAAGGACTTGCCCGTGCGCCGCTTGCCGACACAGACGACGGTGGCGTCGGACTTCACGGTGTTCACGTCGAACCACTTAAGTTCCGGCAGGCAGGCCATGCGCTCGATGCCGCCCGTCTTCGAGTTGTCGAGGAAGGCGTTGACCTGCTCGGGCGTGAGCTGCATGCCGTCCTCCGTCATACCCATCGCGCAGCTGGCGCCGGCGGCGGGGGCGGTGCCCGAGCCCGAGCCGGTGGCCTGGCCGGCGGGGGCGGGGCCGCGGGCGCTGCGCCTGCGGGCTGGGCGGCCTGGGGCTTGGCCGCCTTCGGCTTCTTCGGCTTCTTGGGTCCTTGGCCATTTTACCCCTTCATTCAGATTTTCTTGTGACCTCGGAATGAAGATTCTCGGCGTGGATGTGGGGGTCATTAATTTCGCCTGGTGCCTCATCGAATTCGATCCGCAGACAAAGGAATCCCAGATTCTCGACTGGCAAAAGATCGCCCTCTTCCCGTCTGCGCGCTGCTGTGGCCGCCTTGTGGCGCGCCTGGTTGAGGTTACTCGCGGCCATAGCGCCTTCGGCCTTCCCGACCAGATCGCGATCGAGGGCCAGAGGACGGGAATTAATCGCTGCATCGAGTGCACGCTCCACGCCCTCCTGTACGGGCGTGCGCGGATCGTGAGCCCGCGCGCCATCAAGCACTTCTTCAAGATCTCGAACCCGAGCTACAAGGAGCGCAAGCGCGGCGCCGTGGACAAGTGCCGCGACCTTGTACCCGCCGAGCTCGCCGACATCGCGGATCGCAACGGGAAGCTCGACGACCTCTGCGACGCCTACTTAATCGCGCTCTACGCCGCGCTCAATCCGTTGTGATCCCATTGTGATTTCTGGAGGGCCCGCAGATGGGATCCTCATGCCGTAAGCCGAGGCCCCTCTGCTGCGAAATCTGCCGCCTGCCGCAGACCAAGCGCGGCTGGGTGCTCAAGGCGGACGTCTACGTCTGCTGCGCCCGGTGCGCCGTCCGCTACTACGCACTTTTTTCTGAAGGCTGCTTACATCCCCGTAGCTAGCATGGAGCACGCCCACTACTGCTTCAAGTGCCGCTCCAACACCAAGCTCGCCAACGTCGAGGTGCGTACCAGCAAGAACAACCGCCAGGTGGCCGTCGGCTCCTGCACGCAATGCAGCGGCCGCGTCTCGCGCTTCATGCGCCGGGTCCTCGAGGAGGGGGCCCGGGAGACCAGCCCCCCGCCGCAGCGCCCGCAGGTGGCCCACGCCACTGGCCCGGCCGCCGGCTCGAGCCAGGCACCGGCAGCCCCTACGGTCCCGAAGCCCCCCGCGGCGCCCCGCGTCAAGAAGACGGCGGCCCCGGCGGACGACTCGGCGCCCGCCGAGAGCCAAGTCCCGAAGCGCCAGCGCGCGCCGAAGAAGGCGGCGAGCGAGCCCGCGATTCTTCAGCAGTGATTCGGCGGCGCAACTGCCCCTGCCACTGCTTCGTCTGCGACTACCCCCCCACCTGCTTCCCGGGCCACCTGCAGTTCGGCCACGAGATCGCGGTGGCGCGCGTGGGCGGGCGGGTCCGCCTCGTCTGCAGGCGCTGCGCGCGCGGCCTCTTCGCCGATTTTCGCAGGATTCGCGACAGGGAGCTCACGGGCAGTATTTCTAAGTCCCTCCCCAAATTAAGAAATGGCCTCCCTGCTGTTCGATAGGGACATGTACCAAATGCAGAACCGATTCGACGGCGTTTACCCCGAGCGCATGCCGCAGGAGCAGTTCCCGCGCCCGCACTGGGCGGACCACCGCACGTACGGCCTCCGCAGGCCCGGGGCGGGGCAGCTGATGGTGACGCCCGGGGGCGCGCCGGCGGAGCGCGACTGGTCGCCCCTCTGGATTATAGCGGGGATCCTGGTGGGGTACCTCCTCTTCCGACCCAGTGTAATTTCTCAGTAGGGTGCTGTGCAAAAATGCCAGAGGCGCAGAAGAAGCCCGCGAAAAAGGCGCCCACGAACGGACAGGAGAAGCCGACCAAGGCCGAGGTGAAGGAGGCGAAGGAGAAGCTGAAGGGGCCGCCCGAATTTCCTAAGGGGCCGAAGCCGCTGTACGAGGACGTCTCGCCCGGCGAAATATTCGTGGCGATGCGCCCGACGAAGCAGGGGAAGAAGGGCGGCGACAAGAAGGACGGGAAGGACGACAAGGCCAAGACCGATAAAATTTCAAAGCCCACCCCTAAGAAGAGCAAATGAGGGGGCTCGCCTCGCGTTTCACGCCACGCAACGTGCTCGCGATTCCGGGGGGTGGGGACTCGCACATCACGCCCTTCGAAAGCGACAAGTTCGCGCACTTTCAGCAGATGATGAAGACCGCCGCGTACAGGGCCGAAGGCGCACGCCTTGAAGACCAGAAACAGAGTCAGAAACTTGCCGAGGTGGAGGCGCAGGCCATTGCCAACGCGTACTACATCAATAAGTTCCAGCAGATGGAATCCTCGCTCGACGAAGAGTATGAGGAGGGCTTCCGAGCTTGGTTGATGGGACAGTCCACTTTTGCTTCGGAGGGGCGTGCCGTGGGAGCTTCCAAGTGCAATGTCGATGGTAAGAACCTCACGATGCTTCCAGGCGTACGTGAATTTTGCAAATCAAAGGAGGATCAGATTACGGAATTCTTGAAGCGCAAGAAACGTCTCGAAACCCTGGGTCCAATGAACCTGGAAGATGCCTACTACTACTACAAGTACATTCTAAACGGCGAGGAGTTCAAACCGACCAGCATCTACGCGAGAGAAAACGTACCAGACGATCGCAAGAGTTACGCAGACAGAAATACGTCTCAGCCCATGGCGCAAGCAGAGCCGCCAGGTTCGGACGATGAGGGTCCGGGCCCCGACGAGAGTCGCCAGCGGGATGCGCGTGCAGAGCGACGACGTAACCGGGCCACCACAGCGAAAATGGAGAAGATTTTAACGGAAGTCAAAGACCAGTTGGCGCGGCTCAAATCTAAGGACAATGAGAATGTCCTCGACGACGATGACCCAGGTGCCGCCCCCGGGGATGATGCAAGGGTTGCTATCCACTACAACAAGGGTGCCAAGGAGCATCTCATCCAGCTGGCTCTACCAAAAAAAAAGCCTGAGCCCCAGGGGGCCGCGGGGGGCGGCGGGGATGACGGTGCACCGCCCCCCGGGGAGGCGGTTGCAGCCGACGCGGCTGGGGATGCGGTCATGGAGGAGGCGGCCCCTTTACCGGGGGCAGGGGTCGAGGAAACGCCAAACCGCCCTCTTCGGCCCCGGAATTTGCAAGATTCTCTTCAAGGCGATGGCGCGCCTGGGCCAAGCGGCGTTTCGGCGAGCGAAGTCGATGCCGAAGCCCCCGCGGCCGCGCCGCAAAGTGCCCCTGAGGTCGTGCAAGCCACGGTCGAGACAGCTGTGCAAACAGCAGTGGAGGCAGCAGTAGGGGCCGCCGTGCAGGCCGTCACTGGAGAGGCGCCCCCAGCGGTTCGACGCGCGCGGAGGCCACCGCGTTCGTCTCTTCTCCGCCGCTCTATGACAGACTCAGGGGACTCCAAGGCACGCGCCGATCGGACTGCGGTAGATGATGACATTCGGCATCAGCTTCTAGAAGACACGAAAAGCTGGACGAATTATTTGTTGAACGGACAGTCGCCTGTCGCGGTTCTCGATTTCATCGACGACGACGCGCCTCCGGACCCAAGCAGGGATGACGAGCCCGTGAATCCCCACAAAGTTGCGAGCAGTTTCGCGGCATTTATAGCAGCCAAGTTTCAGACAACATCGGTCCCAAGCCATCAGGCCTTAGAGCAGAACATACCTTTATACGCACAAGAGTATCTCGCCACGGTTGCGAAATGGATTCCAGCTGGCGCAGTGAACGACTTCAAAGCGCGCAATGTCGACATTCTGAAGGAAATGAACGCAACAGCACGGTGGGTTCTCCTCATTCACGACGACGACCGGCCGGACCCTACAGGCCAGAGAGTGTTTATTCAGCAAAAGAGGCGCGGCTTTCTCGACGGGACGTCCCTCGATCGTGATTGGAGCTTCTGGCCCCCTCGGGGAAATTACGATTTCATGAACAGGGATCCCAACGTGCCAGTGCCCGGATGGGTCAAACGTCAGAGCCTTCAGCTTCTCGCGCGAAGACAGCGACGGGCTCTCGCAGAGGCGAAGAAATTCACGTTTGACGCCCCCACCCGCCTTGATGGCAGTGAGCGCCAGGCGGAACTTCCCAGTATCTCCCTAGATGATGTCCCCATGATCTTTGGAGGCCACCTGTCAAGGGTCGCTGCCGAAAGCAGACGCCGATCAGCGGGGAGCGACTCGGATGAATACTGAACCACCCAAAAAATTTTCTCAACGCACCCCTAAACCATGGCTTCCGCGCTCATCTCCACCCCCTCGACCGCCCTGCACCACTCGCTGCGCAGCTCCGACGCGTCGGTGCACGTGCACGAGACCTTCGACACGGCGATGCCGTTCGTAGACGAGGTGCTCGAGGTGAGCCCCGTGCAGTCGGGCGTCAGCTTCGGCCAGACCGTCGACATCGTCATCCCGCACTCGGCGCCGATGTTCAACGACGCCTGGCTCAGGGTGACGCTGCCGGCGCTGACGAACGCCGACCACTTCTACATCCCGAAGGCCGGCTACGTGCTGCTCAAGAAGGTGAAGATCTTCGTGGGCACGCAGCTGATCCACGAGTACGACGGCCACCACGACGCCATCTACGGCGAGTTCGAGGACGACAAGTCCGTCACCCAGCACGTCGACATGGTGAACAACCTCTGGGCGCACCAGCCGCTGCGCCGCCGGGGCAAGGCCCCGAACACGCTGTACGTGCCGATCCGCATCGCGACGGGCTTCGGTCGAAAGTTCGCCGTGCCCCTCCACAAGATCCGCGGGACGGGCAACGAGATGAAGCTGCAGATCACCTACGCCTCGCAGAAGGAGGTGACGGCCTCCTTCGTGGACGGCGGCCTGCACACGAACACCGGCCTGACGAGCAGCGTCAGCCTGGACACCAAGCTCATCCTGCGCTACGTGCACATCGACTCGCGCGAGCTGGCGCTGCACCCGAACTCGTTCACGTGGGCAGGCAAGTACGTGCAGCACTACAACGTGCAGTTCGAATCGGGCAAGGCCATCCGCCTGCCCTTCACCGGAATCTGCTACGAGCTGATCGTGGTGGTGCGCGACAAGCCGCACACCGACAACGGCGAGCACTTCTGGCGCTTCCGCCCCCTGGACAAGATCGAGCTGAAGTGCGACAACATCAAGGTGGTCGACAGCTCGAACCACGACGCGCACTTCTTGCGCACGGCCATCGCGCACAAGGAGCACACGCACGCGCCCGCCCGCAAGCACCTCGAGCTGCTGCGGGGCGTGACCTCGATGGACGGGACGGCAGCGGCCGACGTGGCCGACGCGCTGCACCCGCACCCGTGGTCGGGCAACGACACGGCCCCCACGACCCTTGCGACCCACGACGCCCACAGCAGCGACATCCAGCCCCGCAACGTGGGCCAGTTCGGCACGGAGTTCATCTACTCGCTCCCCTTCGGCACCGACGTGGCCGACAACACCAAGATGTTCGGCGGCCTCGACATGGGCGCCTTCAAGACCATCGAGCTCACGCTCTGGACGCTCAAGACCTACGCGGCGGACGCCAAGCCCGTGGCCGACATCTACTGCCGCTACTACAACGAGATCACCTTCACCAACGGCGGCGCCTACCGCCGCTTCCATTAGATTGCTTGTTAGACTGAGAGGGGCGAGCCTCGGCCGCCGATGTGAACCAATAAATTTTCCCACTGGGATCCTAACCGAGGCACGATGACGAAGGGCCATTCCATGATGGACATTGGGGAGGGCTCTAAGAAGCAGCGCCAGTCGCTGAAGAACGACCTGAAGGGCGAGGTGACGGGAATTATCGAGAAGTACGCGCCCGGCACGATTCTACCCGAGGTTCCGGTCCCACAGGGCAAAGGCGATGTGTACACGCCCGAGGACGTGGCGCGCGGCCTGGGCCAGAGCGGTACGGATACCAAGGCCCTGCCGGCCATGAAGTACACCCCGCAGATGGAGAAGCTGATGCGGATGGGCATTCGACAGCAGCTGCAGAATGCCTACCCTAACCGCCAGATCAACGAAGAGGACGTCGAGAATGCGTTCGCGCTGCGGAAGGAAATCATGATTCGCGATTTCGACCAGTGGGCGATGACGGCCTTCGACCTGAAGCAGCCGGGAGTCGCAAAAATGCTCGAGGAATACTACCCCGAGCTGCTCGAGCGAATTACGAACATGATCGAGCAGGATATCGAAATTCAGCGTTTCGATAAATACCAGAAGGTTTTCTTCCCGATGAACTACGACGACCTCGTCATGAAGTGGGCACGCGAGCGCGGCTGGATCAAGACAATGGAAGAAATCGAGAAGGAGAACCTGCTCGGCCCTGCAGGCCGGTACGCCAAGGAGACGGCCGGTGGGGAGGGCCTCCGCGCCGGCTACACGCCCGACCTCTCGCCCATGTTCAACGCACAGACTGCGAACATTAGCAGCTCCGTCAACAGGCCCTACGGCCGCAACGACGTCGACTTCTCCAAGGGCAATCCGTTCGGTGCCATTCTCATGGATCAGCACGGCACGCGAGGCCCCGCGGTTGCGACTGCGACCCCGTACGCGGACCAGAACATGCTACCTGCCACGGTGAATCCCCGCCCGGGGCTAGATAGTTCAATCCCCGCCATTACGGCCCTTCAGCTTCAATCGACTCGTGGAAGGGGGACGGTAGCCGGGATGACAGAGGATGCTCAGAATCCAATTCAAGCTGCGTTCCAGGCCCTCGTCCTGGGCACCGAGACAGCACAGCAAAACATCCTCCGCGAAACCAATACCCGGAAGGCGGATGCATACACTGCCGCCGCAGAAGCTCTCCGTCGCTAATTTCTAAAGCACGCGTAGCGTTATGGCAGCGACGGAGGCGACGCTGGGCGAGCAGATCGAGGCGCGCTGGGGCCGCTTCCTCGACCTGCTGGAGCCGGAGGCCAAGGAGCCGGGGGTGCGGGCGCAGATCCAGTCGCTGCGCGGCATAGGGGCCACGGCGGTCATCGTTCTATTTAGGAGGCACATCAACGCGGAGGCCGAATTAATTAAGGCACGGGACGACGGAGTTTTCGCGAAGCTGCCGCAGGAGTACGCCTCGGCCGTGCGCTCGCTCTTCTACGGGAGCGGGCCCGAGCTGCGCGAGAAGCTGTGGCTTTACATCGAGCTCTTCGTCGAGCTGACGTCGGAGTAAATCCGCGTAAATTATTTCTAAGGGGCAAGCGTAACCATGGACCCCTCTTCCATGCTGGGCTTCGACGCGCTGGCCGTGGACGGGCCGAACCCGGTGGGGATCCCGCAGCCTCGGAAGAAGGGCCGCCCCGCGAAGGAAGGCAAGGAAAAGGGCGAGAAGGCGCCGAAGGCCGACAAGACGTCGCTGCCGGGCGACGGGCCCACGGTGCCGCCGACGGCGCCGAGCAAGGGCGCGAGCTTCAGCGTGCAGGAGCACATCGAAATGACGAAAAAGAAGGAGCAGAGCGTGAAAAAGGCGCTGGGGATCGACCTGCAGGAAAAGCCGCGCGACGAGGCGCAGGTGGACGTGGACGAGAAGAAGCAGGTTCTGCGGCAGATCGCGCAGTACAGGCGCTCGTTCGGGGGCGAGCTGACGTCCACGAAGAAGCTGAGCCTCGCCACGCCGCTGGACGAGCTGAAGGAAGAGTACGAGGAAATTCAGCGCGAGCTGAGCACGCGGGGTTCGCTGGAGGCGGCGCGCCTCTTTCTGATCGCGGGCATGCACTCGCTGGAGCACCTTAACAAAGCGTACGATCCCATCGGCCTGAAGTTAGACGGGCTCGGGCAGGCGACGCTCTCTTTCATGGACCAGGTGCAGCCGATCTTAGAGGAGCTGGTGATTAAGTACTCGCGCTACGTGACCCTGGGGCCCGAGGCGCGCCTGGGGATGGCCCTTGTGCAGACGGTGCTGGCGGTGCACGCGGCCAACGCGAACCCGGAGATGATGAAGGAGGTGACGGAGGCGGCGGCCTCGACGGCGGCGGAGCCCAGGGCGGTGGGCGGCAAGTTCAACGGCCTTTGATTGTAAACGCTTGTAATCAATTGCACCAGAGAAATTACAATTTATTCGGCTAAGCTACTGCATGGGGGCTGCATACATAGACTCGGGGTTTAGGTAGGGCTCGAAATCGGCCTCGTTGTCGTAGGGCTTGAAGGCCAGCTCGGGCGTGCGGCCGGCGAAGCGAAAGGCGCCGACCTTGCACTGCTGCACGGCGAGGAAGGACCACTTGAGGCCGAACTTGCCCTCGGGGATGGCGTAGGCGGTGTCGATTTTAACGAGGGCCGCCACCAGGTCTCCGGTGCCGATGGTGGCGCGCTCGGTGATGAGGTAGTTGGACATGTCGACGACGGGCACGGTCTTGCGCTTGCCGGCCATCGTCTGGGTGCGGATGCGCATGTTGAGGTACTTGTAGAAGGCCTGGCCCGACTCCTTGTCGACCTTGATGCGCACGCTGGGCGTCTGCAGCACCGAGATCTGATCCTTGGAGAGGCTGCGGCCGGGCGAGACCTTGAGCTTGGCCTGGTTCTGCTGCACGAACTCGCAGAATTTCGCGTCCAAGGCCTCCAGCAGCTTGAGGAATTCGTCCGCGGCCGGGTTCGTCTGGCCGTCGACGGCGCTGAGATCGGTGAGGTCCAGCGTGTAAAATCCGCCGTTTTCTTCCATGACGAAGGCCTTCTTCTCGTCGCTCCACGCCTTGCCTTGCTCTGTGTTGATGCACGGGTTGATCGTGACCATGGGCGGCGCGTACATCATGAGGCCCTGCAGGCCGTCGTACTTGGCCTTGATGCGGCCGTTGGCGTCGATTTCGAAGGCGAGCTTGGCGGGGTCGATCTCGGTGGCGCTGCGGACGGTGGCCATGGTTGCGTTAGCTTAGAGTGTGCTTCAGCCTAGCGCTAGAAAATATTTGAGGCCGCCCGGCCTGACTTCAGGCTGAGCGCTCAGGTGATTCAGGTAAAACACGTGTTCAATTCAGCTCACTGGGGAGGGGGAGAGCCTCGATCACGGCTACGCGAATATTCGAGAGTCTAAATCTGGCGCTGGGGCTGGCGACGGCGTACAGGGTGATCTCGTTCTTGGCGGGATTGAGCATGATGTGCTGGAAGCAGTCGCCCTTGCGGCACTCCAGCGAGATGTTACGCAGCAGCCTGCAGTAGTTGAAGCAGATCTCGCCGTTCTCGTCGAGATCCTCTTCCATGGCCTCGTACTCGAAGATGCCGAAGGTCAGGCAGCAGGTGAAGTACTTGGGGGCGCACATTCTCTCGTTTGCTGGCTGATAAAGTGTGAGGAAACGAGGCCCCGCGCACCCTCTTAAGGCCCGGCGTCAGGTGAGCTTCAGACGAAGTCAGAAAACACGTGTTCAATTTCAAAGGGATACAGAGCCCTCGAGATCAAAGGTAATCGACCTATCATCTATGCTAAAGGGATAGCCGCACTGCTGGTGCAGCTGATCGACCTTCATCTTGAGGGAGCCCATCTGCCTCCGCAAGACCCAGATGTTGCAGTCGTAGTCCTCGAAGAAGGTGTAGGCGAGGGAGCGGCCCGAGGGCGAGATCGCCGCGCAGAACGAGGCCCACTCGGGCACTTTAACGTGGGTGCAGCTCAAGCGCCCCGCGGAGAAGGTAACGATGTAGGCCGTGTGCCCGGTGTGAGTCTTGGCGCAGGAGACAAGCGTGAAGGAGAGGCCGTCGTCGGAGAGCTTCATGAGGAGGATCTTGCCGGGGCAGTCCTTGCAGTCGTCCACCTCGCCCTTCTTGAGAACTTCCACCTCGCGGTCGATGGGCTCGCCGATCACGCGCACGGTGTATTCCTCGACGAAGAACTGGGCGACAAGGGCCATGTTGCCTGCTTAAGTTTGCTCTGCTGTGAGTATGTGCGAGGAAACGCGGCGCGGCGCTCGCCTTTAAGGGCGCTTCAGGTGAGCGTCAGCTGAGTCAGCTGAGCGCTCACCTGAGGTTCACGTGAGGGCAACTTGAAAGTTCGGCGTCATTTACGTCCGCGTCATTTACGTCAGCGTCATTTACGTCACGGAGTTTGCCGGCGACTCGGGACCTGGGCCAGGGCCCGAGGAAAAAAATAAACTTGAACTTGGCGCCATTTTCTGATGCAAGTCTACCCACCATGGAGCCTGCCATCTCCCAGCTAGTCTCCCAGGGCGCTAAGCTCGACAAGGCCCTGAACATCTACCTTCAGCTGATCGAGCTGGCCTGGCCGGAGCCAATGATAGCTCAGGCCTGCAAATCGCTCCACGTGGCGTTCGATGCGCCGTTCTCAGGTGACCCGGATCAGGTGACTTCCTGGACCAAGGAGGAGATAAAAGCCGACTTCGAGGCGCTTTTCTCATTTATGAGCAAGAAGTATGCCGAAATCGAAGCAGCTAAGGCCTCAGCAGCCGAAGGCGGTGAAGCCCCAGCCGAAGGCCCTGCCGGCGACGAAGGCACCGAAGTTCAAGGCGCTGGGCCCTCTGCAGAGGGCGAAGGCCAAGGCAGACCTGCGTCCGCGTAGCCCCAAGGAGATAGCCAAGGAGGCCAGCAGCCACAGGCCCGACTGGCCGGCGCCGGCGCCCTACCGCTACCTCAAGCTGGACAAGAGCAACGATACTGGCTTCACTAGGAGAAGGTGGCCTGAGCCCCTCAGGTGGCTGGAGCCAAGGGAGATCAAGTCTGGAGGCGGTATCGAGCTAGCGCTAGCGCTGGGCGGCGGCGGTGCAGACTTGGAAGAGCAGGCCCTGCTAGATACCATCAACTTGGGCCAGGTAGAGCTGTGATATCTAGCTAGCGCTAGCGCTTGCTGAATTAATTAACCGAAGGGTCGCGTCATTTACGTCCGCGTCATTTACGTCAGCGTCATTTACGTCACGGAGTTTGCCGGCGACTCGGGACCTGGGCCAGGGCCCGGGGAAAAAAATTCGAGACTTGGAAAAATAGGGTATCCCTATTATTTAACGTTATTATTATTACTATTATCGTTATTCACATTGAATGAATGCTTAAATCTATAAAAGGTGTACCGGTACCGGTAGCTAGTAGTACTCAGCTAGTAGTACTAAGTAGTACTAAGTAGTACTAAGTAGTACTAAGTAGTACTAGCGGTACTAGTAGCTACTGGTACTAGCGGTAATAGGGATACCCTATTTTTCCAAGTCTCGAATTTTTTTCCTCGGGCCCTGGCCCAGGTCCCGAGTCGCCGGCAAACTCCGTGACGTAAATGACGCTGACGTAAATGACGCGGACGTAAATGACGCCGAAGTTTCAAGTTGCCCTTCGTTCGCAGCCTCCTGCGCCTCCCACAATTTTCCAAGGTACCCAGCAAGCATGGACTTCACCGATTGCGCAGGTATCAAGCAGGAGCCTGAGGACCTTCTCTCCGTTGCCGCCGCCTCCGCCCCCAAGCAGCGCCGCCGCCGCGGGCCCAAGTCCCTTAGCTCCGAGCCCGAGATCCTGGCGACGCCGGCGCGCGAGCCGGAGACCGTGGACTTGACCTTGGAGGAGCCCGCGCGCGGCCCGCCGCGCCTCCTGATCCTTGCAGCGGCGGCCGCCGCGCTCTACTACGCAGCCCGGCGCCTGGGCCCGCAGCTCTCGGGCCTGGCCCGGAACCTTTTCTAAGTCCCTCCTCAATGGAGGCCCTGCTAGATCTCATGGCCTTTGCGCTGCCCATCTTCTTCCTAGTGGGCCTCAGCCGCATGGAGCGCGAGGCGCGCCAGCCCGAGCGCGTCGAGCGCGGCCTCAGCGCCGAAGAGCAGCGCGGCCTCACCGAGTGGGACCTGGCGCTCATGGCCGGCCGCATGCTCAACGGCGACGCGCTCGAGCCGGGCCACCGCCTCAAGCTGGAGGACGGCGGCACGGCCCTCTGGGACGGCGCGGCCTGGAAGCACGATTCGACGGGCGAGCCGATGAAGCTGCTCGCCTCCGGCAACAAGTACTGGCGCGGCGACTCGATGGAGTTCCGGCGCCCGTGATTTTCTAGCCCTTCTACCAGCAAAGAATGGCTGACCCCTCGCCCGACCAGGCCGCAGGAGTTGAGAGCGCTGGCAGCTCGGACGAGTACTCGGAGCTCTCGGATCCGGATCCCGACGAGCCGTCCGACGCCTTCGCGACCGAGAACGAGCGCTCCCTCATGCGCATCTACGAGTCCCTGCGCGAGGCGATCTACTGGGAGGACCCGCGCCTGGGGACCCTCATGAACTTTTCCAAGTTTGCCGAGTTCATGTTCGCTATGACCGTGCCCTTTACCCGAGTCGTGCTCTGGGATAGGAACAGGAACTGGTAACGGCATTGAATACAAGAGTACAGAGCCCTACGAGCTAGAGCTGCTATCGCCCGAGTCCAGGCGCGCCTTCTTGGCCTTGGAGCGGCGGAGGCGGGAGACGTACTGCAGGAGACGCCGGCCGTGGTGCCCGGCAGCCCGGGAACCGCGTCCGTGGGCAGCAGCTGGCCCTCGCGTATCGCCCTGTACGTCTTGCGCTTGTTGAATGCAACCTTCTCCGTATCCTCCGTGCCGTCGTACTCGGACGTGGGAAGGAACTGCGAGGCGGTCTTGGGGACTTCTAGAACCAGCGCGCGCTTGGCCTTCTTGATGGAGACTGCGTTCGCGCGCTCCAGCTTGACGCCGGGCTCCAGGGGGGTACCGTCCGCTGCGTTCTCAGCGAAGGAGACACGGGGGGAAGAGCCGCCGCGGGGCATGGTTCGCTCGCTTTACCTAGCCTTTAGAAAATAGTCGAGCTGCGCGCTCTGCAGCCGCGCGCCCTGGTAGGCGCCGCGCAGCTTCCACGCGAGCCAGATCGCAAGGAGCACCGCGGCGACGCCGGCGGCGATCTTGGCGTAGTGCCAGCCCTTCATCGCAAGCTCCGGCACGGCCGCAACCGCCTGGCCGACCTTCACGCCCGCGGCGCCCGTCCGATCGATTCCCGTCAGCGTGCTGCCGAGCGCGCCCGCGGCCACGTCGGCCCAGGGAAGCTTGCCGTCGTTCTTTAGGATGAGCTCGTTGTTCTTGCGCTCGATCGTCGTGCTGATCGCCGCGGCCAGGTTGAAGCTCGGCGGCGGCTGCGCGCTCTTCGGGCCGAAGACCTTGGTCAGCACGGCGTCCACCCAGCCCATCTTTAGCTAGCGCTTCGAAAATCTATCTAAATCGCGAAGCCGCGCAGGTACCAGACCATGAGGAGCGAGCCGCCGAGCGCCACGAGCAACGGCAGGTGCCCGTCGACCGCGCGCCGCGCCTCCCAGGCCCAGATCTCCTGGCGGCTCAGCCCGTTGGCGTTGTCGAAGTAGGCGCTCACGTCGTACGCGCGGCCGCCGGGCGGGTGCAGGCCCTCGCCCAGGCGCGGGTAGGCCTCCGCCTGCCTCTGCGAGACCAGCGCCGCCGTCGCCGCGTGCGTCGCCTCCCTCTGGCCCGGGGCGATCGCCACGAGGGACAGCGCCCCGATGCCCCTGCCCTTGCCCGCCGCCCGGATCGGCTTCAGCGAGGGCGGCGCCGGGTCCGCCGCCTTGATCCTAGGCCCCTCCGCCCCGCCCCCCTTGGCAGCTTCGCCGATCTTACTGCAACGCGAGTCCGATTTGAACACCGTACACAGCAGCTTCTCTACGGCGTTCGGCATGTTCAGACGTGTAACGTGAATGAAGAAAATTTAAAAGGGAACGTCGACGGACTTGAGCAACTTGGAAAAGGGAAAGGGGGGAATTGAACTTGGGAAAACTTTGAAAAGGGAGAGTTAACGCCCTGCGGGGCGCATGCCGGCCGTCGCCATCGAGTAGGAGCCGGGGGCGTAGAGGGTCTTGGCGGCGTAGCCGAAGCCCACGCCTATGACGGCCGAGGCCGTGGGCGTGCCGCCGAGGAGCCAGGTGAGGGTCGCGGCGAGGGCTCCAAGGGTGTAGTGCTGTGGGTAGCTGTCAGCGAGGGCCATCGCGGGACCGAATTGGAAGGGGTTGAGAAAAAATACCGCCTCGAGGCCTCAGTGGTGGAGGTGCCGGAAGCGCGCGTTGTCCTCGGCCTCCTCGCGCTCCGCCTGCATCTCCGCCGCGTCGATCTCCGCCCGCGAGGCCTCCAGCGCCGCGGCCGACGCGTAGTCCTTGGGCACGGGCACGCGCCGGTAGCTGTAGCCGAGGCCCTTCGCCAGCCCCGCCGTCTCCGCCTCGAACGCCCGCCAGCGCTCCGAGGCCTCCGCGCCGGAGATCTGGCCGGCGCGGAAGCCCGCCTCCAGCTCGGCGCGGAAGGCGAGGGTGCGCTGGAGGCGCTGGGCCCAGAGGCCCTGGCGCCGCTCCTCCGCCTCGCGCGCCTGGCGCGCCGCCAGCGCCTGCCGCTCGGCCTCCTGCTGGGCCCCGAAGCCCTGGATCGCGGAGAGGACGGCGCCGGGGCCGGGGACGGGCGCGGCGAAGGCGGCGGGGACGGGGCTGCGGTCGGCGAGGGAGAAGGGAACGGGGCTGGGGCCGGCGCTGCTGGAGGGGCGGCCGAGGCCGAGCGCGCGCGCGAGCCCGAGGCCGAGCGCGAGCCCGAGCTGCCGTAGCCGCTGGGGCCGGCGCCGCCGTCCACGGGGCTGCTGCGGAAGCTGCCCGCGGGGGAGGCGCCCTCGCCCTGGCCCGAGGGTCAGGAGGGGGGCGGGGGAAAGGGGGGTACGGGGAGGGCGCGGGTGCGGGGCCGGACCTGGCGCGGCAGCATCTCGTCGATGCGCTGCTGGCCGGCGTGCTGCTGGGCGGCGGGGGCGAACGACGGGGGCGGGGGCGGGACGAAGCCGGGGGCCGAGTTGCGGGCGCGCTTGCCCTTGCCCCTGGTCGAGGCCTTGACGGGGAAGGGGCCGATCTCCGGGTCCGCCGGCAGGGTGAAGCGGATGGCCTGCAGGGCCGGCTGGCTCGCGCCAAGGGAGAGCGGGGCCTTGGGGACGATGCCGCGGATGTAGGTCTCCCAGACGCCGCCGGCCTTGTAGGAGAAGAGGCCGCACTTGGGGCCGAAGGCGGCGATGGTCTCGTCCAGCGCGCCGTTCTCGATGTCGGCGGCGAGGGCGGCGGAGGCGTCCGGGCCCTCGGTGCGCGAGACGTACTCGCAGATGCCCGCCACACTCGTCATGCCGCCCTCCGTCGCCGAGCCGACGAGGTAGGTGGTGGGGTCGACGACGCAGTGGGTGATGATGAAGCGGGTGAGGGAGCAGGAGGCCGTCTCCTGCCAGAAGGCGAGGCGCTTCTCCCGCAGCCACACCGGCTCGAAGGCCTGGATGCACGTCGCCTCGCCGTCGGAGAGCGCGTGGATGATCTTCCAGGCGTAGGTGTAGGCCACCACGTTCAGCGCCGGCAGCTCGTTCTCGCGGATGTCGGCCTGGAGGTGGGTGCGCTTCTTGAGCGGCTTGTGGTCGAGCGTGATGAGGACGATGCGCGAGAAGAACTCCAGCATGCGGTTCTCCAGCTGCGCGCGGGAGGGGTGAGAAAGGAAAGGAAAGGAAAAGGAAAGAAAGGGAGGGGGCGAACCTGCGGGAAGCCGTTGCAGACGATCACAAGCGTCTTGCGCAGGGGCTTGCAGCGCCGGTCGCTGCCCTTCGCGAACTTGAAGTTGCGAGCGTAGGCGTCGCCCGAGCGCATCTTGAGCTCCTCCTCCGTGCAGGCCTTCAGGTCAAGGCCCTCCGCCATGATCATGCAGAGCGCCTCCTCACCGCCGTGCTCCGAGAAGGCCGAGCCCCTGGAGGGGCGGTAGACGCAGATTTGACCCGGCGCATAGCACTCGTTCATGATCCCCGTCACCGTCGACTTGCCTGCGCGCGCGGCCGCGGCGTCAGAGAGAAAGGGAAAAGGAAAGGAAAGGAAGGGGGCGCACCGGTGCCAGACTGGCCCTTGATGACGCCGCAGTACTGCAGCTGGGCGCCCTCCGCCGGCGCCTCGAACTCCGCGCGCGGCGCACGGTCGAAGACGGGCTTGTCGCAGAAGTGCCACGGCCCGACGGTGTTGAAGGCGTAGAGGACGGCCGCCGCGTATCCGATCTCGTCCGGCGTCACGTAGCCGTTGTCCGCCAGGTGCTGAGCGCACTTGGGCATGTGGTCGATGAGCATGGAGAGGACGCGCGGGAAGTCGACGTTCGCCGCCGCCTCCTCGATGCCGTCCGGCAGGCGGCCCTGGATGTAGCAGGTGTTCATGTAGCCCTTGTACCGCTTCTCCGCCACCTCGTGCGTCATGATGAGGACGCAGGCGTCGCCGTTCTTGTCCTGCGGCGTCCGCACGACGAAATCTGCGCAAAGGAGGGCGTCAGGGGGGTACCGGGAGGGGGGGGGGGGTACGGGGCGCACGGGAGTCGCAGGCGAAGGGGTGGCCCGGGATGACGGGCATCTCGGGGCAGACGTCGTGGAGCAAGAGAGACTTCTCCACGAATCGGCGGATCTCCCCCGTGAGCACCTCCTTGGAGAAGGTGAACTCGAAGAGCTCGGGCTTGTCGCCGTACGCAGCGTGAAAGGCCATCGCCAGCTTCGAGATCACCTCGTCCATCGTGCCGTTGCCCTCGAACTGCGTCGCGGTGACCTTCTCGTAGACGAAGCAGCCCGGCAGCTTCTGCATGAAGACGGGGTCCTCCCCGGGGGCCATCGGCCGCCGGCGCGCGATTCCCTGCGGGGCGCGGGCAAAAAGGGCGTTAGCGGGGCTCGATCGAGGGGAGGGGGGCGCACCGGCCGGAGGCGGCCAGCGCCTTAAGCAGCTGGGCCACGGCCGCCTCCGGCTTCTAAGGGGGGTGGGCGCGCAGGCAAAGGGGCGCACCGACGCAGAAATCCAGGCGCGCAGCGAGTCCTGGATGGCAGCCTTCTTGCGCGCCATGTTGTCGTCCTTGTGCGTCGTCACTCGTTCGTACCGGCGCGTGTTGATCACCGGCGCCGGGATGACCGTCGCCGCCAGCTCCGCCCGCGCCACCTCCAGCTTGTTCGCGCGCGGCGGCTCGTCGTCGCTTGCCGTCTCCAGGCCCTCGTCGTAGTCCTCCTCCGCCCCGCCTCCCGCCGCTGCCGCTGCCGCTCCTGCCGCTCGCGCTCCTTGCGCTGCTGGGCCCGGCGGGAGCGGGGCGCGGCGCGGGCGCCGGAGGGGCCGGAGGGGCGGAGGGGCCGGAGGGCCGGAGGGGCCGGAGGGGCGGAGGGGCATGCGGGCCGGCGGCGGGACCTGCGAGAGGCGCACCGGGCTGAAGTCCCTGAAGGCCGAGGGTTGCCGCTCGGGCGCCAGGAGACGTCGGAGGCGGCGGGGCTGGCGGGGGCACGGGGCGGGCGGGCGGCGGGGGAGACGAGGGGCGGCCTGGGGCCAGCGTCGCCGGGCTCGTCGTCCGAGAACTCCTCCACGGGCGGCGGCGGGGCGTACTCGAGGGAGGGGGAGGGCGGGAGGGGGTAGAACTCGTCGACGGGGGGCTCGGGCTCGAAGGTGTCCCCCGCCGCCGCCGCCGCCGCCAGCTCGGCGTCGGCCTCGCCCTCGCGCTCGCGCTCGCGCTCCAGCTCCATCGCGTACTCCTCCGCCACCTCCAGCTCGCGCGCCGCCTTCGCGTCCGCCGCCGCCGCCAGCGCGGCCTCCTCCTCCATCTCGCGCTCGGCCTCCAGCTCCTCCTCTGTGGGCAGGGTCATTCCTTTGCGGCGCCGGAACGCCCTAGGCTCAGAATTTTGGGGTGGGGAGGGCGCACCGGCTGGCTCGGGGCCGGCCGCCTTGGGGGCCGCCGCCTCCATCTGCTCGCCGAGATCGCGCCGCGCCGCCGGGGCGGGCACGTCCTCCTTCTCGAACTTGAGGTTGATGTAGGCGACCTTGCCCTTGCCCTTGCCCTTCGCCTGGGCCTGGGCCTGGGCCACGCGCATGGCGCGCGCGAGGCCCTCCGCCGTGATCTTGCTAACTCCGGCCCCGTCGCCGGAGGCGGAGGCCGTCGCCTCGCCGATCGCCGCCTTGAAGACGGCGGTCATCTCCCGGCCGGCGCGCGGCAGGCTCCGCGCCCGCTCGAGCTCCTCCTCCGTGAAGTCCAGCGCCCGGGCCGCGGCGGCGGCCTCGGCGTCGCGCTCCTCCTCGGAATCCGAGCCGGAATCCGAGGACTCCGTGGCCGCGAGCATGGGGCGGGGGCGGGAGGCGGCGGCGGCGGCGGCGGCGGCCGCCTTGTCGAAGACGGGGACGAAGAAGGCGAGGGCGAGGGTGCGCCGCGGCACCACGTACTTGACGGCGCCGTGGATCATGGGGCGCCCGTGCGAGTCCGGCATCGAGCACCGCCGGATGACCTGCGAGGGGGTTTAAATGGCATCTAAATAGTCTAAATAGCATCTAAATAGTCTAAATAGCATCTAAATAGCATCCAAATAGAAACGGCGCACCTGCACGCGGTCGCCGATGGTGACGCCGGGCACCTCGAACTCCGGAACCAGGTCGAAGGCGCAGATGCCCTGGCGCCCGTGGCGGTCCCGGCACGTCCGGCAGGCCGCCTCCAGCACGATGCGGATGGCGTAGGCGTCGGTGAGGACGCCGGTGTCCGGCCGCTCGCCCCAGACCGCCGAGCTCTCGTGGCGCGTGATGAAGTCGCGGCTGTTCTGCTTGATGCAGCGCACCTCGATGCCCATGATGCCCTTCGCCAGCATCTGCGGGCCGGCGGGGGTCGGCGGGGAGGGGCGGCCGCGGCTGCGCGGGCGGCTGGGGCGCACCTCGGGCTTGTAGGCCGGGTCCGAGCTGAGCACCAGCAGCCAGAGCAGGTGCCCGGCCGCCTCCGCCATGCGGTTGAAGTAGAACTCCTCCGGGCCCGTCAGCAGGCCAATCGTGCGCCACTCGCCCTTGGCGATGTGCCGGGGCACGGCGCCCATGAGCAGCCGCAGGCGCTGCGCCGCGAACAGCCGGCGGGCGTCGGCATCGCGCCCGGGCTTCGGCTTGCTCGGCGTGTCGAAGTTCTCCTCCGTCATGTTCAGCGCCGCGTGCATCGCCCGCACGTCCGCGTCCTGCGATGCGCCGCGGCGCCTCAGCCGCTGCGAGCGCAGAGAGAAAGAGGCAGCGAGCACCTCCGCGAGCCGCAGCCGCGACAGGACGGAGTCGATGGAGAACTGCACCGACGGGCCGGGGGCACCCTCGGCGTTCAAAGTCTGCGCCGCGGCCAGCTTGCGCTTGCGCTCGGCCAGCTCGGTCTTGCGCAGCACATCCTTGCTGTTCGGGCTGAACTGCATGCCGTCCTCCAGCGCCCGGGCCTGCGCCTCCTTTGCCTGGTCGCTGATGCCGGCCTCGAAGACCGTCCAATCGATGCCGAAGCTGTCGCCGACGCAGAGAACGTCGTACAGCGTGTTCCTCGCCAGCTTAGCCGGGATCTCCGGAGGGAGCGCGAGCCGAGACATGCCGCCGCCGCTGCTGCTGCCGCCGCTGCTGCGAGTGCTGCGCGCGGGCTGCGAAGGCTTTGGCGCCAAGTTTCCAGCTGGTTTGAACGAGCGGCTTGCATTGCATCGCCAGAGAGAAAAAGCGAGAAACCGACGGGGGGTTGCAGCCTGGGGGGGTACGCGATTTTGAGGGGGGGAGAAGCGCGCTTCAAGTCTGAGTCTTTGCGAGTTAGGGGGGGGAAGAAGTCAACGGGGGAATAAACCGTGAACGGAATCCGTTGAGACGTTGTTGTGAACCCCGCGGGCACTAACAGCTGCGCACGTAGTTCGTTGAACCCGTCTGCCGCACCATGCAGGCGGCGACCTTCCGCTCTTGCGCGAGGCAGCAGCAGCCCGGCGAGCAGGACAGCATAGCCCGCGATCTCGGCAGCCTATCGGCGGAGGAGGCGCTCAACGCGATGACCTACGATAGCGTGTTCAACTCGGCCGGCGTGCCGCGCTTCGAGCCGTTCGGCGGGCTGAAGAAGATCCAGAACACGGACGGCCGCCCGAAGCGCTTGAAGACCAAGGGCCAGTTCACGCCGGTGAATAAGTTCAACGAGGTTCGCGGTTTCGCCCGCACCGCTTCGGCCCCGGCTCACATGCCCCGGCTCGCGTGCCCCGCGCGCAGATCGTGCCTTTCAGCATTCACGAGCTGCCGGAGTATGTGAAGGCGAAGTACGGCTTCACGCACGGCGATGTGGCGCTGTTGCTGATGTCCGACAATACGGCGGCGGGCTGCTTCAACAGCATCGCGCTCCATCGCGATTTCCATCCGCGCGCGATCTTCTCCGGCACTCCGGAGCAGAAGGAGTTCCTCGCGGACCTCAAATCCGGCAGCGGCGGCGCCCACGGGGTGAGGGCCCTTCCCTGCGCTCGCGTGCCCGCGCTTGCTCACGCGCGGGCCGCCGCAGCTCTTGATCGCGCGGGATCAGTGCCTGGCGTCGGTGACGGAGAAGGAGAAGGCCAGCCCGTCCGGCCTCGGCGTTCGGTGCGATTACGTCATCGTCACCAAGCGCATCAACCCGACGTACGCCAAGAAGTACGACCTCAACTTCGTCTACGTGAAGGAGGGGCCGCCGGCCTCGCAGTACACCGTCACCGTCCAGGCCGGCATCTGCGCCGGTGAGACCATCCAAGGCGCGTACCACGGCGTCGGCACGCTCCCGTCCGGCGGCTTCTTCGACGTCGTTGATCACATGTTCCTCTCCTGCGCCGATGACATTTACGTGCGCGAGAGCCCGCCCTTTCCCCTTTCCCCTGCCCCTGCGCGCGCTAAGGTCGCGTCCGCAGGTCGGAGAGAACCCGAGCGCGGAGAGCCCGCTGGGCTACGCGTACTGGCTGGTCAGCGTGCAGAAGGTGCTCTCCTGCGCGGCCCTTCGGAAGTACGCCAGCGTCTGCGACTCCGGCATGCGGCCCCAGCTCCAGCTTCTCGTGGATCAGGGCCGGAGCGACGAGACCCGCCAGCGCCACCGCGATCTCGCGCGGGCGGCCGTGCTGAAGCTGGAGGAGGTTCTGCGCGAGGGCCACCCAAACGGGCCGGCCCGCGCCCGTGAGATCCTCTCGGCGGCCATCTCCGTGATCGTCGGCGAGCTCTCGCACACGGTCCGCCGCCGCCCCGCTTAGCCCGCCTCTCCTCCCTGACCCCGGGCCCTCGGAGCGCAGGAGGAGTCGGACGTTCTCACGGCGCGGGCGGACGAGTTCCAGCGCCAGGCGGAGAAGATCAAGTGCTGGTACGAGAAGGTGAAGAAGGCGGAGGAGACGGACCTGCGCGACTGGGGCAGCAAGAGCGGCGACGCCGAATTCGACCGCGACAAGCTCAAGCGCGTCTTCTACTGGATGCGCATCTGCGCCAAGCTGGAGGCGCTGATGGACGAGTGGCACATCGAGGGCGTCCGTCTGGCGAAGGCGATGATCGCCATGGAGTGGGGCCACGGCCACCCGGCGCGCAAGGAGTGCAGCATGCTGGCCAAGGAGATCGGCCGCCGGGGCCGCTACATCAAGGAGGTGGCCTACGGCATCGAATGTGCGTCCGCCCCGCCCTTGGCCTGCGCCCCCGCCCTTGGCCTGCGCCCCGCGCTCTCCCCGCTCACCCCTCTCCCGCAGTTACCATCCCGCTCGTCCAATTCTTCCAGCGCGAGTTTGTGCTGATCCAGGCCTCCATCATCAAGATCGGGTCGCTCCCCTACGACGAGATTGACGAGACAAGGGACGAGGGCCAGGCGGAGGCGGAGGCGCGCTGGGGCGATGCGGCGTTCAGCGCCGTCTGGGGCGTCGGGGACAACGCGCTCTCGCCCCCCGCCCCGTTCGGCTTCAGCGGGCGGCCCGCGCTGGCGTTCGACGAGCACGGCCTCCCCGAGCTGGCGGAGGCGGACGCCGTCGGCTTCAACTGGGCGACGTTCGAGGCCCGCATCGACGAGAAGGCGAAGGAGGCGCAGATGCGGCTGCTGGAGGAGGCCTCGTCCCGGCGCCGGTGCCCGCGCCCTTCCCCCTTCCTCTCCTCCTCGGCCCCTCTCACCGCCTCCTCCAGCCCCCGGCGTCCTCGGCTCCGGCGTCCTTGGCTCCGGCGCCCTCGGCCCCGGCCCTCTGCCCCACCTACGGAGAGAGGTGTGCCCACCGCGCCGATTGCGCCCTCAACGGCTCCCACCTCCTGCCCGCCAAGAAGGCCCGCCTCGGCCTCTTCTCACCCCACCCTCTCAGCCCGGTGAGTGACTCTGAATCCTCGGAGGGCTCGGAGGCCTATAGCACGCCCCGCGACCCCGACGCCCCGCCCCACAAGGCCGGCGCCTTCGGCTTCTGTGAGTGACGCCCCCGCGCAGGCCCTCTCGGCGCCGCCCGTCGCCAACCGCACCGCCTTCGTCCAGGTGAGTGCCAGGGCTGCCGCGAGTGGCGGCTCGAGAACTTCTCGGCTCAGGTCCCCGCCACGCAGCAGGCCCGCGCGATCCCGGCCTCGCCGCCCGTCGTCCCCGTCGCCGTCGCCGTGGAGGGCGGCGTCTTCGAGATGGAGCTGGAGCCGGCGCCCTCGCAGGCCTCGCTCGCCTCGGCGCGCTCGGCGGCCCTCGCCACGCAGGGCTCGGCCGCCCCGGGCTCGCCGCCGCCGTCGCAGGCCTCGGCCGTCGCCAACTCGCCGTACGATGACATGCCGCCGGTGCTCAGCCCCGAGGACGACTTCCCGGGCCACTGAACGACACTGAGACGGTGAGCGCAGGCCCGCCCCGCCCTCCGGCCCCTCTCCGAGCAAATGGTCCACAACGCCATAGTGGACGCCATGTGGGATAACAGGGGCCGCCTCCCCCACCCATTCCGCTACGTCTCTATGGCCCTCCGCGGCCTCGCCTTCCCGCCCCCCTGCACCGAGCAGCTCAACCAAATCCTGCGCGGTCTGATTCATTACAGACTCGCCTACCCGGCCTGGGCCTGAGCTACACCAAGCTACGGTGAGTCCGACCAAGAGACGTGTCCGGACCCTCCCTACTTTCTTTATAGATTATTGGAAAGGTCCGGACACTAGAGGAGGGAGGGCGTACATAAGTAGTCTGACCAAGAGACGTGTCCCGACCCTTCCAGATCTTTAAATTAATATCTGAGAGGGTCGAGACACTAGAGGAGGGCGTACAACTTAAACTCGCGCAGCGCCGCCTGCTCCTCGCTGAGGTTCTCTGACTTCATTCGATCGCTGTAGGGCTCGGGCGGCGTGCCCTCCTTGACGTGCATCCAAAATAGATGTAAGCACTTCCTCATGAGCTCGATGTACCTCTCGTCGCGCCTGACGTACCACGTTTGCACGCGCAGAGGAGTGAAGCAAAAAAGTTCGGCCCACTCGCGGCCCGTGATGTCCAAAAGTCCCTGTAATTGAGTCATGTAATAAGTAGGAACTTTATCGTACAGTTCGCCCTTGTACGGGCATTTCACCTCTAAAATTCTATCATTTCCTATAAGTCCGTCGGGACTACCGGCGAGGAACGGCATTTCTTTATGTTCGTGCAGTCCAGTATGTTTAATGTCCACGTTATTGTTCAACGTTTTGTAGAGAGAGACCGCGAAGGGCTCATAGTCATGCCCATAGGTTAGGGCAGGGTTGTCAAAGTTGTTTTCCTCCGCTATCCCGCTTAGCTCCGCCCAGAGGCGGGCCCTGGATTTCCAGGGGTTTATGCCGCACGCAGCCGCAAAGTTCGAGGCAGTTAGCTTTTCGCGGCGCGCCGCGTGCCACGCCGCGCTCCCCTGTTGCAAAGTCTCGCAATCTGTATCGGTATGCATAGCTTAGCCTCGCAGTAGCGTTTAGAATTTCTTGATGTGTGCAATTGCAAATGTCTGATAATCAGACTACCCTCCCACCGCTATCGGGGTACATCCGAGATTACACTAAGCAGGTAAACGGGCTGATCGGCTGGGTGAAAGAAGAGATCCCCAATACAATGCGAGACGGCGGCATGGCTGCGACGTATTTGCGCGATGTGGCACGCCGAGGCCTCGAGTCCAGGGTAGACATCCGAACGTATGAGCCGCCGGTGACACATAGAGAAAGCCCGCGTTTTACCCCTCGGCTTAGTTAAATTAAATTTTGTTAATAATTTACCTATATTTCTTTTATATTTTACGATAATTTAAGTGAAATTTATCTTTTATTGTTGTCTTTTATGTGTGTATTTCGTATATATTACTATTAAATTGTTACTGAAATTTTTCTTAATTGTAATTCCGATGCAATTCACTCGAATCTATCGTAATCATTTTAATCTGAGGTGGATCTTTAACTAATCTAAATTATATCTCGCCTCAGTTTAAAACGCGGGCTTTCTCTATGTGTGATATTACGCATTATCGTGTATAATTATATGAAAAATATGAATATGCATTTTAACTTTAAATATTTGTAAATTATGTATTAATTTATATTGATAATATGTGTGAATTTATAATGGAGTTCCATGGAAAAATAATAAAATGTTCCGTGGGATTAAATGCGATGATAATATTAATTTGATATGGTGCGTTTTCTTACGTAAAACAGCTATAAGTCGTCAGACAAGCTGCCTCGGCTGCGCCTGTGCTGTATGGAATGTGGGGAAATATTAAATATGAACATGTTGAGATTGTATGAATGATATAATGTTTTTGTTATAGGTTCTAAGTGTAAATGGTGCATTTATTCATTTGAAGGAGACCACCACCCATTTAATTGGAAATTTAAATATTAACACTGAGTTGCATTATGTCCAATTAAACAGTTGATATAATGGGATTCTGTTTTTTACCGTTATAAAATTGTATCTGATGTGCATTATGTCCTTTTAAACAATCATTGAGATTGCTGTGTATTTTGTTGGAATACATGATTACTGCATTATGTCCAATTAAACAATTGATAAAATGGGATTCTGTTTTTTACTGTGATAAAATTGTGTCTGATGTGCATTATGTCCAATTAAACAATCGTTGAGATATCGGATGAAAATAATTCACTCGTTACTGCATTATGTCCGATTAAACAATTGATGGAATATCGGATGAAAATAATTCACTCGTTACTGCATTATGTCCAATTAAACAATCGATGAAATATCGGATGAAAATAATTCACTCGTTACTGCATTATGTCGAATTAAACAATTGATGGAATATGGGATGAAAATAATTCACTCGTTACTGCATTATGTCTAATTAAACAATTGATAAAATGGGATTCTGTTTTTTACCGTTATAAAATTGTGTCTGTGGTGTATTATGTCCAATTAAACATTTGAAGAGATTGACGAGATAAAAATAATAAAAAGTGTCACTGAGTTGCATTATGTCCAATTAAACAATTGATAAAATGGGATTCTGTTTTTTACCGTTACAAAATTGTATCTGATGTGCATTTTGTCGAATTGCTTGTATTAAACTGTTTTGCTCTTCTATGTATTCGATCTTAATTTAATGTGAAGGTTACGTTAATGTTTAAAAGTTACATGGAGTTACGTGATGGGTTACGTAGAGATTTTACGATTACTAAGACCATTCTCAGTGTTAAAATGGTTGATTTATCGTTATTTTGTCACTGTGAGTTACGGTTACGCAACTTTTTGAATTCTTTCTGAAAATTTGGCTGGGGGTCTTTTTATAGGTGAAGGTCTAAAACTTGCGTAACCACGTAACTTGCGTAACCTCTACGACATTATGGTGTCATTTCTCTATTATTTAGGTTACGTAACGTTTTTACTTACGTAACTTGTGTAACCTTAACGTAACCTTGTTATTCTTACATTTAATCATTGTTATACTATGATATCATGATAACTAAAAATGATATATGATAATTGCTTATCTTTAACCACGTAGAGATGTTAGATGATCACAATCGAACATCTTAAAGATCTTGCATATCTCATTTTCAGGATCGGTGACATACCATAGACGGTGTCGCTTATCAAATAAAGCGCCTTGGTTTTTAATGTATTTACGTAATGATGCCTGGGTAAATATACGTTTAGCTTCTATTTCAGGTAGTTTAGTTTTAATGTCACCAACGAAATATAGACGTTTCGGGCGATTATGATAATCAGGATCGATAACAGTGGGGTTTATTGTAGGAAAGTGTTTTAAGATTCTATGAAACTTGTGTGAAACAAACCAATACCCTGTGTCATCATCGAATTTAACGCCACAATCTTTGATATCAAATATTGATCTGAAACAAGTATTACGGAGGTTGCTTATATCCAATAAGAAAGCGCCGTAGTAATGGTGCGGCTCGTTTGTGGTGTTTCCGAAATAAATGAATTGATCCATTTGTAATCAGATGTTAAAAAGATTGTCAATTTTTCATAAATCCTTCTCTGTAAAGTTTTGGTTAAACAATTGGAAAGTTGCGGTTACACAACGGTTACACGGCGGTTACACTTGGTTACGCGGGGTTACAGGTGAGGTTACGTAGTGATTTTTCGATAAACCATACCATTTTCAGTGTGGTAATCGATAAAAATAACCATTTAGATACAGGGAGGTTACGGTTACGCA
This sequence comes from Cyanophora paradoxa, assembly GCA_004431415.1. Classification (NCBI taxonomy): domain Eukaryota; class Glaucocystophyceae; order Cyanophorales; family Cyanophoraceae; genus Cyanophora; species Cyanophora paradoxa. The sequence goes on from QPMI01000693.1 coordinate 37,409, forward strand.
ACTTTTTGAATTCTTTTTAAAAAAATGGCGGGGGGTCTTTTTATAGGTGGAGGTCTAAAACTTGCGTAACCGCGTAACTTGCGTAACCTGACGAGATTTATGGTGTCTTTTTGGTATTTTTAAGGTTACGTAACGTTTTTTCTTACGTAACCTGTGTAACCTTAACGTAACCTTATTATAACATCTAAAATTCATCTGTTATCAAACGGTAGCGGTGTGATACATTTGATCGTGTTATGAGAAGCGATAGGATCCACTTGTGAAGCGATGAAAAAATGAAGCAAATCTTAAAACTTAAACAATAAGTGAGATACAGCGGAATATACAATATGAACGCGTTCGATATCCTGACCTACATTAAGAGTATTACCCATATTCCCGTTCTCATCGATGCTGAGCTATCTTTAAAGAAGGCAAACCCTAACACTATCTGTATTGTGCCGTATGATACTAAATATCGTGCGTATTTCGAAATGTTTCGTAAAAACTCGGGATATTCACCTAATACCCGTTTCGTCTGCTTTCTCACATTAGAGACTCACTATATTCTTGTTCCGGTTCTAACTGAAACATCGTGTAAATCGTTTATCTCTAAGATCATCTCTAAATGGTCTGCTAACCTTCCTACTGAATCTAATGAAACTAAGGAGTGCGTCATATGTCTCGATGATTGTAAAAGTAAAATACAAATGTCTTGTTTGACATGTTTCGCCAAAATGTGCAACACATGCTATTTACAGTTGAAGAGATCAGAGAGCTTTAAATGTCCGATCTGTCGTAATGACATAAAGACGCAACGTGATTAATGTAAAAATTGATGGAAGATAAAAGTTTTTCCGCTCTGACATGAAAGAGAAAATGAATAATGGACATTGGGTGACTTTGGCGACATTGCATAATAAGAAGATTGAGCTTATCCATCGGGAGATTGACCTTAAACACACAAAAAGACAAGACCATGAAAGACTACAAAATGTTAAACAGTATATTGATGCAATCGATGTAATGATAGATGTAGTGAATACAATCGCTAAAATTAAGACCATGTGAATTTCATCGATGTTTTTATTACTTCTGTGTGCGTTTTTCAAGCTTCTGTCTCAATCTGAATGTAATAACGCTACCATCATGTCGTGCCTTCCCCCTTTGAATCGCTTTCGATATTTCCCTGGGTGTGTTCTCATCGAAATCAATGAATCGGGAAACCTTCTTTTTAAACTCTCTCTGTAAATATCCGGGTAGTTGGTTGATATTACACCCATCGTTTTTCTTAACAAGATTCTCGTAAATAATGCTACTGCGGTCATCCTGTGATAAATCGGGATTTTGAAGCTGTTCTATGAAAGCGTCGGGAATCCGTGAAGTCATTGTAGGTTACACTGTCTATTTTGGCGGGTTGTCATTTTTTGCATCGGTTACATAGAGGTTACAAGAAGTTACAGATGAGTTACGCAACAGGCTACGTAGATATTTCACAATTGCAAGACGACTTTCAGTGTTATAATACAGGAGATTTAGTATTTTTAACACTGGCGGTTACGGTTACGCAACTTTTTGAATTCTTTTTAAAAAATGGCGGGGGGTCTTTCTCAGATAAAATAGTGAAAACTTGCGTAACCGCGTAACTTGCGTAACCTCTACGACATTATGGTGTCATTTCTCTATTATTTTGGGTTACGTAACGTTTTTATCTACGTAACTTGTGTAACCTTAACGTAACCTTATTATTTAACATTCATCTTTCTTATTCATTTGCATATAACTTAGGCTCTAATGCTTCCATTCCGTCAAAAAATAGCTTAGTTCTACAAACTGAACACTTAGCATTCTCATGTGATTCAAGTGAAGAGAGGAAACACTTAGGACAAACTAGTGTATTGCAAACGATACAGCCTTTATTACTTACATTGGTGTCAATGTTTTCAAGACAGATAGGACATGTTTCATTCGGACTCTCAAAGTTTTCCCTCGCGAATGATTTAATAATGATTTCTACAAACCATTTGGTGTTCTCGTCATCAAGATATGGGACTAACATGTAACGATGTTTATATGATAATGCAAAACGAATAGGTTGAAGGGCATGATATCCCGCCTTTTCTTTCCATGCATCAAATACCCCTTTATTCTTGCGGTTCTGTTGAATAAAGTATATAATCTGTCTTTCGTTGGCTTTCATTAAGAATTTCGTATAATTCTTATCATTCAGTTTATCTGATGCATTGACTACGGGATATGGCGAAATCGATTCTATAAGTTTCAATATATCGTTTAAATTCATTGGGTTGTGCTACTATCTGTTACAGTTTCTTTAATTAACTTAGAGTTTCTCAATGTCGAACACTCTTTTAAGAACGCCATCAATTCTTACAGCATGTGATTTAATCCCGAAAATGCGCTTAATCACGATTCCGATGGCTGTTTTTGAAATCGGAAAGTCTATAAGCTCTTCTATTTCAGCATGGATTACATCGGAAGGTGTATAATCACCGTCATTACTTAACCTGTAACTATGCATTAAATACGCTTCCACATGGGACATCTCATGTTGATATTCGCCCATCTCATGTTGATATTTGCCCATCCCATGTTGATATTCGCCCATCTCATGTTGATATTTGCCCATCTCATGTTGATATTCGCCCATTTCCATTTCATCCGTTACAATTTCAATGTATTCGATGCCTTCCATGTTACACTTTACTGTTACAGATTGAAAATTTTGTTACAAGTTTTACGGTTGATGTCCAAAAATTGACGCTGTAAAACACAGAAAGGTATTTAAGGGTTTGACTTAAAAGAGAAGTGAAAGGGATATTATCTAACTCTTATATAGAGGAATAATGGCGAATACTCGGAAATCAAACCAAGAGCTTTTCGCTATTCAGAATGGGGAACCTGTCCCACCGGTTGAAAGGAATATAAAGAAGGAAAAAACAGGATTGACTGAGGAAGAACGGGAAGAAAAGGCAAGAATAAGAAGGGCAAAAGATGCGGAGAGGAAGCGTGTAAAGTATCAGGAGATGAAACAACAAAGAATCGCAAATGGTGAGAAAACAGTTAATCCACCGGAGAGATTGGAAAAGATGGCTTTGTATATTCAGCGGCGATATGCGGAGGATGAAAAATTTAGGAATAGAAGGAAAGAGATAACGCGGAACTACCAAGAACGGAAACGCCTCGAAAAGGCTTCTAAGGTAACTGAGCAAGAGACGGCAAAGAAAGGGGGACGACCTCGTAAATACAATACTTGTAATCCCGATGCATCATCGGAAAAAATCGTAGCGAATTGATTGGTAGGAGGTGAAAAAATGACGCTTTACTTTCTCTTTTTTATAACCTAAGCCAAATCATTAAAGTGCCGTGGGCAACCGAAAAGCATTTAAGGACTTGCTGAGAAGATAAGGTAAAAAGGAATTCATCAATTCCTCGGATTATTTTCTTTGAGAAAGTTAAGAACCAATCGCTGAAAATGAACGCTAACACGAAAATCGCAACTCCCTGTGAGAGACTCGGTAACCTGTGCAAATTTACACCTGAGAAACATAATTGGGGGTCATTTCTCCATTGTCTCACTCCGAATACTGACAGCGAGACTGTCATAGAGTATTTCGACCATCAGATTACGGAAAGGATTAATGATGATTTGAAGAAAGGAAAAAAACCGACCTACGCCGAATGCATTCAGCCAAACGAAATTACCCGTGTCTATCTGGATTATGACGGCTATGTGGATCTTAAACCGGATGTTGCCGATAACTACAAGGAAGCCGATGAATTCATCCGTGAGATGCGCAACAGACTACACGAACTCACCGGTGCTACCATTGCTGTTTCAGTGCGTCATCGTCCTGTCCATTTCGTTAAGGAAGATGTGACCCAATTTAAGGTATCGGGGCATTTCGTCTTTACCGATCTGTGCTGTCGTCATGAAGATGCCCTTGATGCCCAAGATGCCCTTCGCCAGCATCTGCGGGCCGGCGGGGGTCGGCGGGGAGGGGCGGCCGCGGCTGCGCGGGCGGCTGGGGCGCACCTCGGGCTTGTAGGCCGGGTCCGAGCTGAGCACCAGCAGCCAGAGCAGGTGCCCGGCCGCCTCCGCCATGCGGTTGAAGTAGAACTCCTCCGGGCCCGTCAGCAGGCCAATCGTGCGCCACTCGCCCTTGGCGATGTGCCGGGCACGGCGCCCATGAGCAGCCGCAGGCGCTGCGCCGCGAACAGCCGGCGGGCGTCGGCATCGCGCCCGGGCTTCGGCTTGCTCGGCGTGTCGAAGTTCTCCTCCGTCATGTTCAGCGCCGCGTGCATCGCCCGCACGTCCGCGTCCTGCGATGCGCCGCGGCGCCTCAGCCGCTGCGAGCGCAGAGAGAAAGAGGCAGCGAGCACCTCCGCGAGCCGCAGCCGCGACAGACGGAGTCGATGGAGAACTGCACCGACGGGCCGGGGGCACCCTCGGCGTTCAAAGTCTGCGCCGCGGCCAGCTTGCGCTTGCGCTCGGCCAGCTCGGTCTTGCGCAGCACATCCTTGCTGTTCGGGCTGAACTGCATGCCGTCCTCCAGCGCCCGGGCCTGCGCCTCCTTTGCCTGGTCGCTGATGCCGGCCTCGAAGACCGTCCAATCGATGCCGAAGCTGTCGCCGACGCAGAGAACGTCGTACAGCGTGTTCCTCGCCAGCTTAGCCGGATCTCCGGAGGGAGCGCGAGCCGAGACATGCCGCCGCCGCTGCTGCTGCCGCCGCTGCTGCGAGTGCTGCGCGCGGGCTGCGAAGGCTTTGGCGCCAAGTTTCCAGCTGGTTTGAACGAGCGGCTTGCATTGCATCGCCAGAGAGAAAAAGCGAGAAACCGACGGGGGGTTGCAGCCTGGGGGGTACGCGATTTTGAGGGGGGGAGAAGCGCGCTTCAAGTCTGAGTCTTCGCGAGTTAGGGGGGGGAAGAAGTCAACGGGGAATAAACCGTGAACGGAATCCGTTGAGACGTTGTTGTGAACCCGCGGGCACTAACAGCTGCGCACGTAGTTCGTTGAACCCGTCTGCCGCACCATGCAGGCGGCGACCTTCCGCTCTTGCGCGAGGCAGCAGCAGCCCGGCGAGCAGGACAGCATAGCCCGCGATCTCGGCAGCCTATCGGCGGAGGAGGCGCTCAACGCGATGACCTACGATAGCGTGTTCAACTCGGCCGGCGTGCCGCGCTTCGAGCCGTTCGGCGGGCTGAAGAAGATCCAGAACACGGACGGCCGCCCGAAGCGCTTGAAGACCAAGGGCCAGTTCACGCCGGTGAATAAGTTCAACGAGGTTCGCGGTTTCGCCCGCACCGCTTCGGCCCCGGCTCACATGCCCGGCTCGCGTGCCCCGCGCGCAGATCGTGCCTTTCAGCATTCACGAGCTGCCGGAGTATGTGAAGGCGAAGTACGGCTTCACGCACGGCGATGTGGCGCTGTTGCTGATGTCCGACAATACGGCGGCGGCTGCTTCAACAGCATCGCGCTCCATCGCGATTTCCATCCGCGCGCGATCTTCTCCGGCACTCCGGAGCAGAAGGAGTTCCTCGCGGACCTCAAATCCGGCAGCGGCGGCGCCCACGGGTGAGGGCCCTTCCCTGCGCTCGCGTGCCCGCGCTTGCTCACGCGCGGGCCGCCGCAGCTCTTGATCGCGCGGGATCAGTGCCTGGCGTCGGTGACGGAGAAGGAGAAGGCCAGCCCGTCCGGCCTCGGCGTTCGGTGCGATTACGTCATCGTCACCAAGCGCATCAACCCGACGTACGCCAAGAAGTACGACCTCAACTTCGTCTACGTGAAGGAGGGCCGCCGGCCTCGCAGTACACCGTCACCGTCCAGGCCGCATCTGCGCCGGTGAGACCATCCAAGGCGCGTACCACGGCGTCGGCACGCTCCCGTCCGGCGGCTTCTTCGACGTCGTTGATCACATGTTCCTCTCCTGCGCCGATGACATTTACGTGCGCGAGAGCCCGCCCTTTCCCCTTTCCCCTGCCCCTGCGCGCGCTAAGGTCGCGTCCGCAGGTCGGAGAGAACCCGAGCGCGGAGAGCCCGCTGGGCTACGCGTACTGGCTGGTCAGCGTGCAGAAGGTGCTCTCCTGCGCGGCCCTTCGGAAGTACGCCAGCGTCTGCGACTCCGGCATGCGCCCCAGCTCCAGCTTCTCGTGGATCAGGGCCGGAGCGACGAGACCCGCCAGCGCCACCGCGATCTCGCGCGGGCGGCCGTGCTGAAGCTGGAGGAGGTTCTGCGCGAGGGCCACCCAAACGGGCCGGCCCGCGCCCGTGAGATCCTCTCGGCGGCCATCTCCGTGATCGTCGGCGAGCTCTCGCACACGGTCCGCCGCCGCCCCGCTTAGCCCGCCTCTCCTCCCTGACCCCGGGCCCTCGGAGCGCAGGAGGAGTCGGACGTTCTCACGGCGCGGGCGGACGAGTTCCAGCGCCAGGCGGAGAAGATCAAGTGCTGGTACGAGAAGGTGAAGAAGGCGGAGGAGACGGACCTGCGCGACTGGGGCAGCAAGAGCGGCGACGCCGAATTCGACCGCGACAAGCTCAAGCGCGTCTTCTACTGGATGCGCATCTGCGCCAAGCTGGAGGCGCTGATGGACGAGTGGCACATCGAGGGCGTCCGTCTGGCGAAGGCGATGATCGCCATGGAGTGGGGCCACGGCCACCCGGCGCGCAAGGAGTGCAGCATGCTGGCCAAGGAGATCGGCCGCCGGGGCCGCTACATCAAGGAGGTGGCCTACGGCATCGAATGTGCGTCCGCCCCGCCCTTGGCCTGCGCCCCCGCCCTTGGCCTGCGCCCCGCGCTCTCCCCGCTCACCCCCTCTCCCGCAGTTACCATCCCGCTCGTCCAATTCTTCCAGCGCGAGTTTGTGCTGATCCAGGCCTCCATCATCAAGATCGGGTCGCTCCCCTACGACGAGATTGACGAGACAAGGGACGAGGGCCAGGCGGAGGCGGAGGCGCGCTGGGGCGATGCGGCGTTCAGCGCCGTCTGGGGCGTCGGGGACAACGCGCTCTCGCCCCCCGCCCCGTTCGGCTTCAGCGGGCGGCCCGCGCTGGCGTTCGACGAGCACGGCCTCCCCGAGCTGGCGGAGGCGGACGCCGTCGGCTTCAACTGGGCGACGTTCGAGGCCCGCATCGACGAGAAGGCGAAGGAGGCGCAGATGCGGCTGCTGGAGGAGGGCCTCGTCCCGGCGCCGGTGCCCGCGCCCTTCCCCCTTCCTCTCCTCCTCGGCCCCTCTCACCGCCTCCTCCAGCCCCCGGCGTCCTCGGCTCCGGCGTCCTTGGCTCCGGCGCCCTCGGCCCCGGCCCTCTGCCCCACCTACGGAGAGAGGTGTGCCCACCGCGCCGATTGCGCCCTCAACGGCTCCCACCTCCTGCCCGCCAAGAAGGCCCGCCTCGGCCTCTTCTCACCCCACCCTCTCAGCCCGGTGAGTGACTCTGAATCCTCGGAGGGCTCGGAGGCCTATAGCACGCCCCGCGACCCCGACGCCCCGCCCCACAAGGCCGGCGCCTTCGGCTTCTGTGAGTGACGCCCCGCGCAGGCCCTCTCGGCGCCGCCCGTCGCCAACCGCACCGCCTTCGTCCAGGTGAGTGCCAGGGCTGCCGCGAGTGGCGGCTCGAGAACTTCTCGGCTCAGGTCCCCGCCACGCAGCAGGCCCGCGCGATCCCGGCCTCGCCGCCCGTCGTCCCCGTCGCCGTCGCCGTGGAGGGCGGCGTCTTCGAGATGGAGCTGGAGCCGGCGCCCTCGCAGGCCTCGCTCGCCTCGGCGCGCTCGGCGGCCCTCGCCACGCAGGGCTCGCCGCCCGGGCTCGCCGCCGCCGTCGCAGGCCTCGGCCGTCGCCAACTCGCCGTACGATGACATGCCGCCGGTGCTCAGCCCGAGGACGACTTCCCGGGCCACTGAACGACACTGAGACGGTGAGCGCAGGCCCGCCCCGCCCTCCGGCCCCTCTCCGAGCAAATGGTCCACAACGCCATAGTGGACGCCATGTGGGATAACAGGGGCCGCCTCCCCCACCCATTCCGCTACGTCTCTATGGCCCTCCGCGGCCTCGCCTTCCCGCCCCCCTGCACCGAGCAGCTCAACCAAATCCTGCGCGGTCTGATTCATTACAGACTCGCCTACCCGGCCTGGGCCTGAGCTACACCAAGCTACGGTGAGTCCGACCAAGAGACGTGTCCGGACCCTCCCTACTTTCTTTATAGATTATTGGAAAGGTCCGGACACTAGAGGAGGGAGGGCGTACATAAGTAGTCTGACCAAGAGACGTGTCCCGACCCTTCCAGATCTTTAAATTAATATCTGAGAGGGTCGAGACACTAGAGGAGGGCGTACAACTTAAACTCGCGCAGCGCCGCCTGCTCCTCGCTGAGGTTCTCTGACTTCATTCGATCGCTGTAGGGCTCGGGCGGCGTGCCCTCCTTGACGTGCATCCAAAATAGATGTAAGCACTTCCTCATGAGCTCGATGTACCTCTCGTCGCGCCTGACGTACCACGTTTGCACGCGCAGAGGAGTGAAGCAAAAAAGTTCGGCCCACTCGCGGCCCGTGATGTCCAAAAGTCCCTGTAATTGAGTCATGTAATAAGTAGGAACTTTATCGTACAGTTCGCCCTTGTACGGGCATTTCACCTCTAAAATTCTATCATTTCCTATAAGTCCGTCGGGACTACCGGCGAGGAACGGCATTTCTTTATGTTCGTGCAGTCCAGTATGTTTAATGTCCACGTTATTGTTCAACGTTTTGTAGAGAGAGACCGCGAAGGGCTCATAGTCATGCCCATAGGTTAGGGCAGGGTTGTCAAAGTTGTTTTCCTCCGCTATCCCGCTTAGCTCCGCCCAGAGGCGGGCCCTGGATTTCCAGGGTTTATGCCGCACGCAGCCGCAAAGTTCGAGGCAGTTAGCTTTTCGCGGCGCGCCGCGTGCCACGCCGCGCTCCCTGTTGCAAAGTCTCGCAATCTGTATCGGTATGCATAGCTTAGCCTCGCAGTAGCGTTTAGAATTTCTTGATGTGTGCAATTGCAAATGTCTGATAATCAGACTACCCTCCCACCGCTATCGGGTACATCCGAGATTACACTAAGCAGGTAAACGGGCTGATCGGCTGGGTGAAAGAAGAGATCCCCAATACAATGCGAGACGGCGGCATGGCTGCGACGTATTTGCGCGATGTGGCACGCCGAGGCCTCGAGTCCAGGGTAGACATCCGAACGTATGAGCCGCCGGTGACACATAGAGAAAGCCCGCGTTTTACCCTCGGCTTAGTTAAATTAAATTTTGTTAATAATTTACCTATATTTCTTTTATATTTTACGATAATTTAAGTGAAATTTATCTTTATTGTTGTCTTTTATGTGTGTATTTCGTATATATTACTATTAAATTGTTACTGAAATTTTTCTTAATTGTAATTCCGATGCAATTCACTCGAATCTATCGTAATCATTTTAATCTGAGGTGGATCTTTAACTAATCTAAATTATATCTCGCCTCAGTTTAAAACGCGGGCTTTCTCTATGTGTGATATTACGCATTATCGTGTATAATTATATGAAAAATATGAATATGCATTTTAACTTTAAATATTTGTAAATTATGTATTAATTTATATTGATAATATGTGTGAATTTATAATGGAGTTCCATGGAAAAATAATAAAATGTTCCGTGGGATTAAATGCGATGATAATATTAATTTGATATGGTGCGTTTTCTTACGTAAAACAGCTATAAGTCGTCAGACAAGCTGCCTCGGCTGCGCCTGTGCTGTATGGAATGTGGGGAAATATTAAATATGAACATGTTGAGATTGTATGAATGATATAATGTTTTTGTTATAGGTTCTAAGTGTAAATGGTGCATTTATTCATTTGAAGGAGACCACCACCCATTTAATTGGAAATTTAAATATTAACACTGAGTTGCATTATGTCCAATTAAACAGTTGATATAATGGGATTCTGTTTTTTACCGTTATAAAATTGTATCTGATGTGCATTATGTCCTTTTAAACAATCATTGAGATTGCTGTGTATTTTGTTGGAATACATGATTACTGCATTATGTCCAATTAAACAATTGATAAAATGGGATTCTGTTTTTTACTGTGATAAAATTGTGTCTGATGTGCATTATGTCCAATTAAACAATCGTTGAGATATCGGATGAAAATAATTCACTCGTTACTGCATTATGTCCGATTAAACAATTGATGGAATATCGGATGAAAATAATTCACTCGTTACTGCATTATGTCCAATTAAACAATCGATGAAATATCGGATGAAAATAATTCACTCGTTACTGCATTATGTCGAATTAAACAATTGATGGAATATGGGATGAAAATAATTCACTCGTTACTGCATTATGTCTAATTAAACAATTGATAAAATGGGATTCTGTTTTTTACCGTTATAAAATTGTGTCTGTGGTGTATTATGTCCAATTAAACATTTGAAGAGATTGACGAGATAAAAATAATAAAAAGTGTCACTGAGTTGCATTATGTCCAATTAAACAATTGATAAAATGGGATTCTGTTTTTTACCGTTACAAAATTGTATCTGATGTGCATTTTGTCGAATTGCTTGTATTAAACTGTTTTGCTCTTCTATGTATTCGATCTTAATTTAATGTGAAGGTTACGTTAATGTTTAAAAGTTACATGGAGTTACGTGATGGGTTACGTAGAGATTTTACGATTACTAAGACCATTCTCAGTGTTAAAATGGTTGATTTATCGTTATTTTGTCACTGTGAGTTACGGTTACGCAACTTTTTGAATTCTTTCTGAAAATTTGGCTGGGGTCTTTTTATAGGTGAAGGTCTAAAACTTGCGTAACCACGTAACTTGCGTAACCTCTACGACATTATGGTGTCATTTCTCTATTATTTAGGTTACGTAACGTTTTTACTTACGTAACTTGTGTAACCTTAACGTAACCTTGTTATTCTTACATTTAATCATTGTTATACTATGATATCATGATAACTAAAAATGATATATGATAATTGCTTATCTTTAACCACGTAGAGATGTTAGATGATCACAATCGAACATCTTAAAGATCTTGCATATCTCATTTTCAGGATCGGTGACATACCATAGACGGTGTCGCTTATCAAATAAAGCGCCTTGGTTTTTAATGTATTTACGTAATGATGCCTGGGTAAATATACGTTTAGCTTCTATTTCAGGTAGTTTAGTTTTAATGTCACCAACGAAATATAGACGTTTCGGGCGATTATGATAATCAGGATCGATAACAGTGGGTTTATTGTAGGAAAGTGTTTTAAGATTCTATGAAACTTGTGTGAAACAAACCAATACCCTGTGTCATCATCGAATTTAACGCCACAATCTTTGATATCAAATATTGATCTGAAACAAGTATTACGGAGGTTGCTTATATCCAATAAGAAAGCGCCGTAGTAATGGTGCGGCTCGTTTGTGGTGTTTCCGAAATAAATGAATTGATCCATTTGTAATCAGATGTTAAAAAGATTGTCAATTTTTCATAAATCCTTCTCTGTAAAGTTTTGGTTAAACAATTGGAAAGTTGCGGTTACACAACGGTTACACGGCGGTTACACTTGGTTACGCGGGTTACAGGTGAGGTTACGTAGTGATTTTTCGATAAACCATACCATTTTCAGTGTGGTAATCGATAAAAATAACCATTTAGATACAGGGAGGTTACGGTTACGCAACTTTTTGAATTCTTTTTAAAAAAATGGCGGGGGGTCTTTTTATAGGTGGAGGTCTAAAACTTGCGTAACCGCGTAACTTGCGTAACCTGACGAGATTTATGGTGTCTTTTTGGTATTTTTAAGGTTACGTAACGTTTTTTCTTACGTAACCTGTGTAACCTTAACGTAACCTTATTATAACATCTAAAATTCATCTGTTATCAAACGGTAGCGGTGTGATACATTTGATCGTGTTATGAGAAGCGATAGGATCCACTTGTGAAGCGATGAAAAATGAAGCAAATCTTAAAACTTAAACAATAAGTGAGATACAGCGGAATATACAATATGAACGCGTTCGATATCCTGACCTACATTAAGAGTATTACCATATTCCCGTTCTCATCGATGCTGAGCTATCTTTAAAGAAGGCAAACCCTAACACTATCTGTATTGTGCCGTATGATACTAAATATCGTGCGTATTTCGAAATGTTTCGTAAAAACTCGGGATATTCACCTAATACCCGTTTCGTCTGCTTTCTCACATTAGAGACTCACTATATTCTTGTTCCGGTTCTAACTGAAACATCGTGTAAATCGTTTATCTCTAAGATCATCTCTAAATGGTCTGCTAACCTTCCTACTGAATCTAATGAAACTAAGGAGTGCGTCATATGTCTCGATGATTGTAAAAGTAAAATACAAATGTCTTGTTTGACATGTTTCGCCAAAATGTGCAACACATGCTATTTACAGTTGAAGAGATCAGAGAGCTTTAAATGTCCGATCTGTCGTAATGACATAAAGACGCAACGTGATTAATGTAAAAATTGATGGAAGATAAAAGTTTTTCCGCTCTGACATGAAAGAGAAAATGAATAATGGACATTGGGTGACTTTGGCGACATTGCATAATAAGAAGATTGAGCTTATCCATCGGGAGATTGACCTTAAACACACAAAAAGACAAGACCATGAAAGACTACAAAATGTTAAACAGTATATTGATGCAATCGATGTAATGATAGATGTAGTGAATACAATCGCTAAAATTAAGACCATGTGAATTTCATCGATGTTTTTTATTACTTCTGTGTGCGTTTTTCAAGCTTCTGTCTCAATCTGAATGTAATAACGCTACCATCATGTCGTGCCTTCCCCCTTTGAATCGCTTTCGATATTTCCCTGGGTGTGTTCTCATCGAAATCAATGAATCGGGAAACCTTCTTTTTAAACTCTCTCTGTAAATATCCGGGTAGTTGGTTGATATTACACCCATCGTTTTTCTTAACAAGATTCTCGTAAATAATGCTACTGCGGTCATCCTGTGATAAATCGGGATTTTGAAGCTGTTCTATGAAAGCGTCGGGAATCCGTGAAGTCATTGTAGGTTACACTGTCTATTTTGGCGGGTTGTCATTTTTTGCATCGGTTACATAGAGGTTACAAGAAGTTACAGATGAGTTACGCAACAGGCTACGTAGATATTTCACAATTGCAAGACGACTTTCAGTGTTATAATACAGGAGATTTAGTATTTTTAACACTGGCGGTTACGGTTACGCAACTTTTTGAATTCTTTTTAAAAAATGGCGGGGGGGTCTTTCTCAGATAAAATAGTGAAAACTTGCGTAACCGCGTAACTTGCGTAACCTCTACGACATTATGGTGTCATTTCTCTATTATTTTGGGTTACGTAACGTTTTTATCTACGTAACTTGTGTAACCTTAACGTAACCTTATTATTTAACATTCATCTTTCTTATTCATTTGCATATAACTTAGGCTCTAATGCTTCCATTCCGTCAAAAAATAGCTTAGTTCTACAAACTGAACACTTAGCATTCTCATGTGATTCAAGTGAAGAGAGGAAACACTTAGGACAAACTAGTGTATTGCAAACGATACAGCCTTTATTACTTACATTGGTGTCAATGTTTTCAAGACAGATAGGACATGTTTCATTCGGACTCTCAAAGTTTTCCCTCGCGAATGATTTAATAATGATTTCTACAAACCATTTGGTGTTCTCGTCATCAAGATATGGGACTAACATGTAACGATGTTTATATGATAATGCAAAACGAATAGGTTGAAGGGCATGATATCCCGCCTTTTCTTTCCATGCATCAAATACCCCTTTATTCTTGCGGTTCTGTTGAATAAAGTATATAATCTGTCTTTCGTTGGCTTTCATTAAGAATTTCGTATAATTCTTATCATTCAGTTTATCTGATGCATTGACTACGGGATATGGCGAAATCGATTCTATAAGTTTCAATATATCGTTTAAATTCATTGGGTTGTGCTACTATCTGTTACAGTTTCTTTAATTAACTTAGAGTTTCTCAATGTCGAACACTCTTTTAAGAACGCCATCAATTCTTACAGCATGTGATTTAATCCCGAAAATGCGCTTAATCACGATTCCGATGGCTGTTTTTGAAATCGGAAAGTCTATAAGCTCTTCTATTTCAGCATGGATTACATCGGAAGGTGTATAATCACCGTCATTACTTAACCTGTAACTATGCATTAAATACGCTTCCACATGGGACATCTCATGTTGATATTCGCCCATCTCATGTTGATATTTGCCCATCCATGTTGATATTCGCCCATCTCATGTTGATATTTGCCCATCTCATGTTGATATTCGCCCATTTCCATTTCATCCGTTACAATTTCAATGTATTCGATGCCTTCCATGTTACACTTTACTGTTACAGATTGAAAATTTTGTTACAAGTTTTACGGTTGATGTCCAAAAATTGACGCTGTAAAACACAGAAAGGTATTTAAGGGTTTGACTTAAAAGAGAAGTGAAAGGGATATTATCTAACTCTTATATAGAGGAATAATGGCGAATACTCGGAAATCAAACCAAGAGCTTTTCGCTATTCAGAATGGGGAACCTGTCCCACCGGTTGAAAGGAATATAAAGAAGGAAAAAACAGGATTGACTGAGGAAGAACGGGAAGAAAAGGCAAGAATAAGAAGGGCAAAAGATGCGGAGAGGAAGCGTGTAAAGTATCAGGAGATGAAACAACAAAGAATCGCAAATGGTGAGAAAACAGTTAATCCACCGGAGAGATTGGAAAAGATGGCTTTGTATATTCAGCGGCGATATGCGGAGGATGAAAAATTTAGGAATAGAAGGAAAGAGATAACGCGGAACTACCAAGAACGGAAACGCCTCGAAAAGGCTTCTAAGGTAACTGAGCAAGAGACGGCAAAGAAAGGGGACGACCTCGTAAATACAATACTTGTAATCCGATGCATCATCGGAAAAAATCGTAGCGAATTGATTGGTAGGAGGTGAAAAAATGACGCTTTACTTTCTCTTTTTTATAACCTAAGCCAAATCATTAAAGTGCCGTGGGCAACCGAAAAGCATTTAAGGACTTGCTGAGAAGATAAGGTAAAAAGGAATTCATCAATTCCTCGGATTATTTTCTTTGAGAAAGTTAAGAACCAATCGCTGAAAATGAACGCTAACACGAAAATCGCAACTCCCTGTGAGAGACTCGGTAACCTGTGCAAATTTACACCTGAGAAACATAATTGGGGGTCATTTCTCCATTGTCTCACTCCGAATACTGACAGCGAGACTGTCATAGAGTATTTCGACCATCAGATTACGGAAAGGATTAATGATGATTTGAAGAAAGGAAAAAACCGACCTACGCCGAATGCATTCAGCCAAACGAAATTACCCGTGTCTATCTGGATTATGACGGCTATGTGGATCTTAAACCGGATGTTGCCGATAACTACAAGGAAGCCGATGAATTCATCCGTGAGATGCGCAACAGACTACACGAACTCACCGGTGCTACCATTGCTGTTTCAGTGCGTCATCGTCCTGTCCATTTCGTTAAGGAAGATGTGACCCAATTTAAGGTATCGGGGCATTTCGTCTTTACCGATCTGTGCTGTCGTCATGAAGACATCCCGAAATTCTTAAATGTAATCGGACTAACGCCAAAGGTGGATTATGACCCACTCGTTTATAAGACAAGGCAGGCGCTTGTTTGTCTGGGTAGTTGCAAGGGTAAATGGTTGGATTCCCAAAACAAGACTAAACGCGATGTTGATAAGGATGTAGTATTTACCAAATTCGTGGATTGTGAAACCATGTATGACAGCGACTTTTTCGCGCAATTCACGGATTGCCCCACTGTGCTTATCGATGAATCAAACATGTATATGTTTGATGCTAACCTAACCCAAGATGAGAAAAACGAACGGTCGGCAAAGGCGGAAGTTGCAAAAGAGCAAATGAAGGAGGAAGGCAAGACTGAAACCAAGAAGGAGACGACCAAGAAGGAGACGACCAAGAAGGAGACCACAACAAAGAAGAAGGAGACGGCGACGACAAGCAAAAAAACAACAAAGAAAACGGAGAGTGAAGAGCAGCCGGAGGAGTCTAATAACGTTTCATTTGAGAAACTGAGAGAAGTCGTGATGGGTCTTAGTGCTGAAAGATCGGATACATACGAAGGTTGGCTTAATGTTGGTTTCGCAATCGCGAATGTTGGAGAGGAAAACAATATACCACCCACGAAACAGGAGGCGCTGTTTCACGAATACTCCGAGAAAAGCCCTAAGTATGATTATGATGAATGCGCGAACAAATGGATGAGTATCCGCAAAGGCAAAAAATCCGGTTCCGAAAACAAAACTATAACTTTCGGCTCACTTGTGCATTATCTGAGAGAGGATAACCCGGACACGTATTATGGACTGTTTAAACCAAGCCGACAGTTTGCATTTATCGATGAGGAGGTGTGTATGGATGAGAATGACTATTCCGATGTTAGCGCCATGAATGATAAGATGGCTCAAATCAAATTAGAAATGGATAAGACGCTATTAAGTCAAGGTCTCCCACTTCCTGTTAGCAAGATCTGTAAAGCATTAATTGGCTACAAAGTGCGGTTTTCACGTGGTCTGTGGTTGATCCTGAATGAGAAAACCGGATTTTGGAAGGTAGATAATAAGTATGATGGTGGTATGATAACTCTTATCGGTGAGGTTGTCGGGAAAGCATACTTAGACCGGAGAACCATTGGGCTACCAAGGCGGCAAAGGCGGAGGAACAGAGCGATAAAAAGGAATTCGCAGTAAAGGCAGCCGCCTGTGCAAAAATTGCGCAAAAACTTAACTGTGGAGGTTACACGAAAGGACTTCTTACATATCTCTCTCATGACCTTTACGATGAGACATTTGCCGATAGGTTGGATTCAGTCGCGAATGTTGTTGGCTTTGACGATGGCGTTTATGATCTTAACACGTTTGAGTTCCGTAATGGTCGTTCTTCTGATATGATGACTAAGACAGTCTGTTATAACTATGATATTCCGGTGGATCCTGAGAAGGTCAAACGACTCAATGACTTCTACATGGATATCACAGGTGACAATGTCGAACTTGCAAGATACATTAAGGCTGTTTATGCCAAGTCTCTAACGGGTAAAAATAACATGCAGTTTTTCTATATGTTTACGGGTATCGGCTCGAACGGAAAGAGCGTAATCGAAAATTTCATGCATAAGACATTTGGCGACTACTCACGAAATATGAGCATTGGGATTTTCACGAAGGAGGATAAAGGTAATGGAATGATTCCGGAACTTGCGAATAAGCAAGGTGTTAGGCTCGTCCATACAAACGAACCAAACACGGGTAGCAAACTGTTGTCGGGACAAATCAAGAATTTCACAGGTTGTGATGAGATCACAGTAAGAACCCTTTTCAGAGAACCCATTTCATTCGTTCCGATGTTTGTTATCGTCATCCTCTGTAATAATAACCTCGAATTTGATCAGCCCGACAATGCAGTAGCGCGCCGCTTCCGTTCTGTTCCATTTCAGCAGGTCTATGCCGTCGAACCTAAGCCCGGACAGAAGAAAGCGGATAAAGACCTTACCGGTTGTTGAATCCCGATAATGACGTAAATGGTGAATGGCGCAGGGCAAACATGGAGATTCTCATAGACATGCTTAAAAACCATGATGTTAATCATATAATCGACCATCCGCCAAATGCATCCTCGAACATTCCGCTAATTATCTCGCGGACAGCGACCGTATCGGCACATTCCTAAGGGACAACTACGCTTTGGCGGAGGATAACACGAAATACATAATATGTGACGATCTGTTTAAGGATTGCTCAAATACGATGAGAGATGTTGATAGAAGAGCAGCGATAACAGGACGAGCTGTAAGCAATAAGGTGATGGAGGTGTTTAAGATCGGCTCGACTGTAAAAAAGGTTGGTGGAAAATCGAAGCGTGTTTATCTCGGTCTCACAAAGAACCGCGCTAACGATTTTGAAGACGATGACGAAGATGTGGAATAAAACTTATTGGAAAATATACTATTGATATCTTTTTTATGATCATGAACCGTAAGACTCGGTTCTTAATAGAAGGTTACTTTAAGGTTACTCGGAGTTACTCGGAGTTACTCAGAGAGGTTACGTAGCGGTTCCGTTAATTTGTTACCATTTTCAGTATTGATATACCGAATTTCTCTTTATTTCACAGCTGTGAGTTACGGTTACGCAACTTTTTGAATTCTTTCTGAAAATTTGGAGGGGGGTCTTTTTATAGGTGAAGGTCTAAAACTTGCGTAACCGCGTAACTTGCGTAACCTCTACGACATTATGGTGTCATTTCTCTATTATTTTGGGTTACGTAACGTTTCTCCTTGCGTAACTTGTGTAACCTTAACGTAACCTTCTTATTAATACATAGATATCACATGTTCTCTCTTGTTATCATTTGTTGGCGTTATAGAATGTAGGTAAGACATCGGAAAAAGTGAAAAAATGACATCTTAACTACATATAAGGTTGTTGTGATATATTCATTTGATAATTAAGATGGCTTGCAAACTCCCGAACGCATCGACATGGGTGAATATCTCATTAAAGACCTTCCGGAAGAGTTAAAACCACTTGCACGCAAGATGGACTTAAAAGGAATACGAGAATACTATGAGAGAACCTACCCTGATTTATACAAGAAAAAACAGCGTGTCGAACCATCGGAATGCATCACTGTTAAGGTTCCAAAAGGCGTAAAGGTCAGAATTCAGAGAATCTAACACGCTGAATAATATAAAAACAATTTTAACACATGATTAATAGAAACAAAAAGAAACATTTAAAATGAAGATCTTCTACGCTATCAGAGAGCATGACGCCCTTCTTTTTTATACGCGATTCTTTGAGAATCCGGAAAACAGATGTATGGATAAATTCGAAGACTTTTGTAAAGAGTTTACCCAAATCGCTTATGGTAACACTGAAATACGAAAACCATCAAGGAAGCAAAAATTAAAAGACCTTTTTCAAAACATGCTTTTGTCATTTGATGCTGATAATAGAAATACTGAATATCATAATACAGTCACGGGATCTGTTAGGGAACGTCTCCAAGAGAAATTAGCAAAACGAAGAATATCACAATGTGTAACCTCTTGTTAAACGCACTTTAAAAAGGGTCTTTTTGCAAACCTCACAGAATCGTGTAGGTTTATGTTTCAATCTACGCAAACAGCTACAATGTCCTGTATAGGTAGTTTTGAGAGTAAAAACTTTTAACAATTTGTTAAACGCACTTTAAAAAGGGTCTTTTTTGCAAATCTCCACAGAATTGTGTAGGTTTATGTTTCGACCTACGCAACAGCTACAATGTCCGACATGTCGCAAACAGTCCACACATCCATTTATGGTCGAATCTAATGATGCTACATATGGATTCGTCGGAAAAGAGAATTAACATAATGCTCATAGAAAAACCTTAATATACTCTCTTTTTCCGGCTTACTAAAATAACAAATGCACTTTTGGGGAATATTCCATTTTGTATGTGGAAATATCGCGAGAATTATTTATTTAAAAGAAAACTGATATATAATGGTTAAGCTAAAATGCCTGCAAGACTCACAAAAGAGATTTTTGTAGAAAGAGCGAAAGCAAAGCATGGCGACAAATACGGATTTGATAAAACCGTTTTTACCAAAGGAACCGAGAAAGTAAAAATATTCTGCTTTGAATGTAATGAATACTTTGACATTTCAGCTAAGAGTTTTTTAAATAAGAATGGACATAAGAAATGTGGAATTAAAAGAAGAGCTGATAAAAGACGTTCAAACTTAAACGCTTTTATTACTTCTGCACAGTCCATACATGGAGATAAGTATAACTACGACAGTGTGGAATATGTTAGTAGCACAAATGAGGTTACCATTAAGTGTCTTTCTTGCAATGAAGTTTTTTCACAGACCCCACGAGACCATTTAAGGGGACATGGTTGTAAAGAGTGTGGAAACCGAACAGCGGGAGATAAAAAAAGAAACACAAAAGAAGATTTTGTGGAAAAGGCGCGAGAAATTCATGGACTAAAATATGGATTTGATAAGGTTGTTTATACGAAAGCAAGTGAAAAGGTTAATATTTACTGCTCTGAATGTAATGAATACTTCTTAGCGACTCCCAATCATCTGATAAATGGTCGAGGTCATAAAAAATGTGGAATACAGAGAAGAGCCAATAAACGACGCTCTGACATTGCAACTCTTTTAGATTCCGCCCGTTCCATCCATGGTGATAAATATGATTACTCAAAGGTAAAATTTGGAACTATTGCAAAGAAAGTGATCATAACTTGTAAAAAATGCAATAGTGACTTTTCCCAAACTTTGGGTAGTCACATTGGGAGCAAAACAGGATGTCCGAAATGCGGACGCAAAACAGTGGGACTTAAAAATAGAAATTCTACACTCGAAGTTATTGAAAGGTTTAAAGAAATTCATGGTGATCTTTTCGATTATTCAAATGTCGAATTTGTCACAATGCGAACACCTGTGAAAATAAAGTGTAATTCATGTGAATCCCTTTTCGAAAGAACACCCCACGAACACTGTCGGAGCGGTTGCCCCAAATGCAAACGTGGTATTTCAAAAGGAGAGAAAGAAGTTCAAAAAGTGTTAGACTCTTTAAAAATAGAATATTCACAACAGTTTTGTTTTAAAGATTGTCGCCATAAACAGCCTCTCAAATTTGATTTTTATATCCCTTCTTTAAGATTTGGGATTGAATATGACGGAGAACAGCATTTTTACCCAATCGAGCGGTTTAATGGAGAGGAAGGACTAAGACTGACACAGATAAGAGATGGAATAAAAAACAGATACTGTGAGACCAACAACATTAGACTTTTAAGGATACCATATACTGAAAAAGACATTAAAGGATGTATCGACAACTTCTTAAAAAACCTCTGAAAAAGCGATATTTCCACATACAAAATGGAATATTCCCCAAAAGTGCATTTGTTATTTTAGTAAGCCGGAAAAAGAGAGTATATTAAGGTTTTTCTATGAGCATTATGTTAATTCTCTTTTCCGACGAATCCATATGTAGCATCATTAGATTCGACCATAAATGGATGTGTGGACTGTTTGCGACATGTCGGACATTGTAGCTGTTGCGTAGGTCGAAACATAAACCTACACAATTCTGTGGAGATTTGCAAAAAAGACCCTTTTTAAAGTGCGTTTAACAAATTGTTAAAAGTTTTTACTCTCAAAACTACCTATACAGGACATTGTAGCTGTTTGCGTAGATTGAAACATAAACCTACACGATTCTGTGAGGTTTGCAAAAAGACCCTTTTTAAAGTGCGTTTAACAAGAGGTTACACATTGTGATATTCTTCGTTTTGCTAATTTCTCTTGGAGACGTTCCCTAACAGATCCCGTGACTGTATTATGATATTCAGTATTTCTATTATCAGCATCAAATGACAAAAGCATGTTTTGAAAAAGGTCTTTTAATTTTTGCTTCCTTGATGGTTTTCGTATTTCAGTGTTACCATAAGCGATTTGGGTAAACTCTTTACAAAAGTCTTCGAATTTATCCATACATCTGTTTTCCGGATTCTCAAAGAATCGCGTATAAAAAAGAAGGGCGTCATGCTCTCTGATAGCGTAGAAGATCTTCATTTTAAATGTTTCTTTTTGTTTCTATTAATCATGTGTTAAAATTGTTTTTATATTATTCAGCGTGTTAGATTCTCTGAATTCTGACCTTTACGCCTTTTGGAACCTTAACAGTGATGCATTCCGATGGTTCGACACGCTGTTTTTTCTTGTATAAATCAGGGTAGGTTCTCTCATAGTATTCTCGTATTCCTTTTAAGTCCATCTTGCGTGCAAGTGGTTTTAACTCTTCCGGAAGGTCTTTAATGAGATATTCACCCATGTCGATGCGTTCGGGGAGTTTGCAAGCCATCTTAATTATCAAATGAATATATCACAACAACCTTATATGTAGTTAAGATGTCATTTTTTCACTTTTTCCGATGTCTTACCTACATTCTATAACGCCAACAAATGATAACAAGAGAGAACATGTGATATCTATGTATTAATAAGAAGGTTACGTTAAGGTTACACAAGTTACGCAAGGAGAAACGTTACGTAACCCAAAATAATAGAGAAATGACACCATAATGTCGTAGAGGTTACGCAAGTTACGCGGTTACGCAAGTTTTAGACCTTCACCTATAAAAAGACCCCCCTCCAAATTTTCAGAAAGAATTCAAAAAGTTGCGTAACCGTAACTCACAGCTGTGAAATAAAGAGAAATTCGGTATATCAATACTGAAAATGGTAACAAATTAACGGAACCGCTACGTAACCTCTCTGAGTAACTCCGAGTAACTCCGAGTAACCTTAAAGTAACCTTCTATTAAGAACCGAGTCTTACGGTTCATGATCATAAAAAAGATATCAATAGTATATTTTCCAATAAGTTTTATTCCACATCTTCGTCATCGTCTTCAAAATCGTTAGCGCGGTTCTTTGTGAGACCGAGATAAACACGCTTCGATTTTCCACCAACCTTTTTTACAGTCGAGCCGATCTTAAACACCTCCATCACCTTATTGCTTACAGCTCGTCCTGTTATCGCTGCTCTTCTATCAACATCTCTCATCGTATTTGAGCAATCCTTAAACAGATCGTCACATATTATGTATTTCGTGTTATCCTCCGCCAAAGCGTAGTTGTCCCTTAGGAATGTGCCGATACGGTCGCTGTCCGCGAGATAATTAGCGGAATGTTCGAGGATGCATTTGGGCGGATGGTCGATTATATGATTAACATCATGGTTTTTAAGCATGTCTATGAGAATCTCCATGTTTGCCCTGCGCCATTCACCATTTACGTCATTATCGGGATTCAACAACCCGGTAAGGTCTTTATCCGCTTTCTTCTGTCCGGGCTTAGGTTCGACGGCATAGACCTGCTGAAATGGAACAGAACGGAAGCGGCGCGCTACTGCATTGTCGGGCTGATCAAATTCGAGGTTATTATTACAGAGGATGACGATAACAAACATCGGAACGAATGAAATGGGTTCTCTGAAAAGGGTTCTTACTGTGATCTCATCACAACCTGTGAAATTCTTGATTTGTCCCGACAACAGTTTGCTACCCGTGTTTGGTTCGTTTGTATGGACGAGCCTAACACCTTGCTTATTCGCAAGTTCCGGAATCATTCCATTACCTTTATCCTCCTTCGTGAAAATCCCAATGCTCATATTTCGTGAGTAGTCGCCAAATGTCTTATGCATGAAATTTTCGATTACGCTCTTTCCGTTCGAGCCGATACCCGTAAACATATAGAAAAACTGCATGTTATTTTTACCCGTTAGAGACTTGGCATAAACAGCCTTAATGTATCTTGCAAGTTCGACATTGTCACCTGTGATATCCATGTAGAAGTCATTGAGTCGTTTGACCTTCTCAGGATCCACCGGAATATCATAGTTATAACAGACTGTCTTAGTCATCATATCAGAAGAACGACCATTACGGAACTCAAACGTGTTAAGATCATAAACGCCATCGTCAAAGCCAACAACATTCGCGACTGAATCCAACCTATCGGCAAATGTCTCATCGTAAAGGTCATGAGAGAGATATGTAAGAAGTCCTTTCGTGTAACCTCCACAGTTAAGTTTTTGCGCAATTTTTGCACAGGCGGCTGCCTTTACTGCGAATTCCTTTTTATCGCTCTGTTCCTCCGCCTTTGCCGCCTTGGTAGCCAATGGTTCTCCCGGTCTAAGTATGCTTTCCGACAACCTCACCGATAAGAGTTATCATACCACCATCATACTTATTATCTACCTTCCAAAATCCGGTTTTCTCATTCAGGATCAACCACAGACCACGTGAAAACCGCACTTTGTAGCCAATTAATGCTTTACAGATCTTGCTAACAGGAAGTGGGAGACCTTGACTTAATAGCGTCTTATCCATTTCTAATTTGATTTGAGCCATCTTATCATTCATGGCGCTAACATCGGAATAGTCATTCTCATCCATACACACCTCCTCATCGATAAATGCAAACTGTCGGCTTGGTTTAAACAGTCCATAATACGTGTCCGGGTTATCCTCTCTCAGATAATGCACAAGTGAGCCGAAAGTTATAGTTTTGTTTTCGGAACCGGATTTTTTGCCTTTGCGGATACTCATCCATTTGTTCGCGCATTCATCATAATCATACTTAGGGCTTTTCTCGGAGTATTCGTGAAACAGCGCCTCCTGTTTCGTGGGTGGTATATTGTTTTCCTCTCCAACATTCGCGATTGCGAAACCAACATTAAGCCAACCTTCGTATGTATCCGATCTTTCAGCACTAAGACCCATCACGACTTCTCTCAGTTTCTCAAATGAAACGTTATTAGACTCCTCCGGCTGCTCTTCACTCTCCGTTTTCTTTGTTGTTTTTTTGCTTGTCGTCGCCGTCTCCTTCTTCTTTGTTGTGGTCTCCTTCTTGGTCGTCTCCTTCTTGGTCGTCTCCTTCTTGGTTTCAGTCTTGCCTTCCTCCTTCATTTGCTCTTTTGCAACTTCCGCCTTTGCCGACCGTTCGTTTTTCTCATCTTGGGTTAGGTTAGCATCAAACATATACATGTTTGATTCATCGATAAGCACAGTGGGCAATCCGTGAATTGCGCGAAAAAGTCGCTGTCATACATGGTTTCACAATCCACGAATTTGGTAAATACTACATCCTTATCAACATCGCGTTTAGTCTTGTTTTGGGAATCCAACCATTTACCCTTGCAACTACCCAGACAAACAAGCGCCTGCCTTGTCTTATAAACGAGTGGGTCATAATCCACCTTTGGCGTTAGTCCGATTACATTTAAGAATTTCGGGATGTCTTCATGACGACAGCACAGATCGGTAAAGACGAAATGCCCCGATACCTTAAATTGGGTCACATCTTCCTTAACGAAATGGACAGGACGATGACGCACTGAAACAGCAATGGTAGCACCGGTGAGTTCGTGTAGTCTGTTGCGCATCTCACGGATGAATTCATCGGCTTCCTTGTAGTTATCGGCAACATCCGGTTTAAGATCCACATAGCCGTCATAATCCAGATAGACACGGGTAATTTCGTTTGGCTGAATGCATTCGGCGTAGGTCGGTTTTTTTCCTTTCTTCAAATCATCATTAATCCTTTCCGTAATCTGATGGTCGAAATACTCTATGACAGTCTCGCTGTCAGTATTCGGAGTGAGACAATGGAGAAATGACCCCCAATTATGTTTCTCAGGTGTAAATTTGCACAGGTTACCGAGTCTCTCACAGGGAGTTGCGATTTTCGTGTTAGCGTTCATTTTCAGCGATTGGTTCTTAACTTTCTCAAAGAAAATAATCCGAGGAATTGATGAATTCCTTTTTACCTTATCTTCTCAGCAAGTCCTTAAATGCTTTTCGGTTGCCCACGGCACTTTAATGATTTGGCTTAGGTTATAAAAAGAGAAAGTAAAGCGTCATTTTTTCACCTCCTACCAATCAATTCGCTACGATTTTTTCCGATGATGCATCGGGATTACAAGTATTGTATTTACGAGGTCGTCCCCCTTTCTTTGCCGTCTCTTGCTCAGTTACCTTAGAAGCCTTTTCGAGGCGTTTCCGTTCTTGGTAGTTCCGCGTTATCTCTTTCCTTCTATTCCTAAATTTTTCATCCTCCGCATATCGCCGCTGAATATACAAAGCCATCTTTTCCAATCTCTCCGGTGGATTAACTGTTTTCTCACCATTTGCGATTCTTTGTTGTTTCATCTCCTGATACTTTACACGCTTCCTCTCCGCATCTTTTGCCCTTCTTATTCTTGCCTTTTCTTCCCGTTCTTCCTCAGTCAATCCTGTTTTTTCCTTCTTTATATTCCTTTCAACCGGTGGGACAGGTTCCCCATTCTGAATAGCGAAAAGCTCTTGGTTTGATTTCCGAGTATTCGCCATTATTCCTCTATATAAGAGTTAGATAATATCCCTTTCACTTCTCTTTTAAGTCAAACCCTTAAATACCTTTCTGTGTTTTACAGCGTCAATTTTTGGACATCAACCGTAAAACTTGTAACAAAATTTTCAATCTGTAACAGTAAAGTGTAACATGGAAGGCATCGAATACATTGAAATTGTAACGGATGAAATGGAAATGGGCGAATATCAACATGAGATGGGCAAATATCAACATGAGATGGGCGAATATCAACATGGGATGGGCAAATATCAACATGAGATGGGCGAATATCAACATGAGATGTCCATGTGGAAGCGTATTTAATGCATAGTTACAGGTTAAGTAATGACGGTGATTATACACCTTCCGATGTAATCCATGCTGAAATAGAAGAGCTTATAGACTTTCCGATTTCAAAAACAGCCATCGGAATCGTGATTAAGCGCATTTTCGGGATTAAATCACATGCTGTAAGAATTGATGGCGTTCTTAAAAGAGTGTTCGACATTGAGAAACTCTAAGTTAATTAAAGAAACTGTAACAGATAGTAGCACAACCCAATGAATTTAAACGATATATTGAAACTTATAGAATCGATTTCGCCATATCCCGTAGTCAATGCATCAGATAAACTGAATGATAAGAATTATACGAAATTCTTAATGAAAGCCAACGAAAGACAGATTATATACTTTATTCAACAGAACCGCAAGAATAAAGGGGTATTTGATGCATGGAAAGAAAAGGCGGGATATCATGCCCTTCAACCTATTCGTTTTGCATTATCATATAAACATCGTTACATGTTAGTCCATATCTTGATGACGAGAACACCAAATGGTTTGTAGAAATCATTATTAAATCATTCGCGAGGGAAAACTTTGAGAGTCCGAATGAAACATGTCCTATCTGTCTTGAAAACATTGACACCAATGTAAGTAATAAAGGCTGTATCGTTTGCAATACACTAGTTTGTCCTAAGTGTTTCCTCTCTTCACTTGAATCACATGAGAATGCTAAGTGTTCAGTTTGTAGAACTAAGCTATTTTTTGACGGAATGGAAGCATTAGAGCCTAAGTTATATGCAAATGAATAAGAAAGATGAATGTTAAATAATAAGGTTACGTTAAGGTTACACAAGTTACGTAGATAAAAACGTTACGTAACCCAAAATAATAGAGAAATGACACCATAATGTCGTAGAGGTTACGCAAGTTACGCGGTTACGCAAGTTTTCACTATTTTATCTGAGAAAGACCCCCCGCCATTTTTTAAAAAGAATTCAAAAAGTTGCGTAACCGTAACCGCCAGTGTTAAAAATACTAAATCTCCTGTATTATAACACTGAAAGTCGTCTTGCAATTGTGAAATATCTACGTAGCCTGTTGCGTAACTCATCTGTAACTTCTTGTAACCTCTATGTAACCGATGCAAAAAATGACAACCCGCCAAAATAGACAGTGTAACCTACAATGACTTCACGGATTCCCGACGCTTTCATAGAACAGCTTCAAAATCCCGATTTATCACAGGATGACCGCAGTAGCATTATTTACGAGAATCTTGTTAAGAAAAACGATGGGTGTAATATCAACCAACTACCCGGATATTTACAGAGAGAGTTTAAAAAGAAGGTTTCCCGATTCATTGATTTCGATGAGAACACACCCAGGGAAATATCGAAAGCGATTCAAAGGGGAAGGCACGACATGATGGTAGCGTTATTACATTCAGATTGAGACAGAAGCTTGAAAAACGCACACAGAAGTAATAAAAAACATCGATGAAATTCACATGGTCTTAATTTTAGCGATTGTATTCACTACATCTATCATTACATCGATTGCATCAATATACTGTTTAACATTTTGTAGTCTTTCATGGTCTTGTCTTTTTGTGTGTTTAAGGTCAATCTCCCGATGGATAAGCTCAATCTTCTTATTATGCAATGTCGCCAAAGTCACCAATGTCCATTATTCATTTTCTCTTTCATGTCAGAGCGGAAAAACTTTTATCTTCCATCAATTTTTACATTAATCACGTTGCGTCTTTATGTCATTACGACAGATCGGACATTTAAAGCTCTCTGATCTCTTCAACTGTAAATAGCATGTGTTGCACATTTTGGCGAAACATGTCAAACAAGACATTTGTATTTTACTTTTACAATCATCGAGACATATGACGCACTCCTTAGTTTCATTAGATTCAGTAGGAAGGTTAGCAGACCATTTAGAGATGATCTTAGAGATAAACGATTTACACGATGTTTCAGTTAGAACCGGAACAAGAATATAGTGAGTCTCTAATGTGAGAAAGCAGACGAAACGGGTATTAGGTGAATATCCCGAGTTTTTACGAAACATTTCGAAATACGCACGATATTTAGTATCATACGGCACAATACAGATAGTGTTAGGGTTTGCCTTCTTTAAAGATAGCTCAGCATCGATGAGAACGGGAATATGGGTAATACTCTTAATGTAGGTCAGGATATCGAACGCGTTCATATTGTATATTCCGCTGTATCTCACTTATTGTTTAAGTTTTAAGATTTGCTTCATTTTTTCATCGCTTCACAAGTGGATCCTATCGCTTCTCATAACACGATCAAATGTATCACACCGCTACCGTTTGATAACAGATGAATTTTAGATGTTATAATAAGGTTACGTTAAGGTTACACAGGTTACGTAAGAAAAAACGTTACGTAACCTTAAAAATACCAAAAAGACACCATAAATCTCGTCAGGTTACGCAAGTTACGCGGTTACGCAAGTTTTAGACCTCCACCTATAAAAAGACCCCCCGCCATTTTTTTAAAAAGAATTCAAAAAGTTGCGTAACCGTAACCTCCCTGTATCTAAATGGTTATTTTTATCGATTACCACACTGAAAATGGTATGGTTTATCGAAAAATCACTACGTAACCTCACCTGTAACCCCGCGTAACCAAGTGTAACCGCCGTGTAACCGTTGTGTAACCGCAACTTTCCAATTGTTTAACCAAAACTTTACAGAGAAGGATTTATGAAAAATTGACAATCTTTTGAACATCTGATTACAAATGGATCAATTCATTTATTTCGGAAACACCACAAACGAGCCGCACCATTACTACGGCGCTTTCTTATTGGATATAAGCAACCTCCGTAATACTTGTTTCAGATCAATATTTGATATCAAAGATTGTGGCGTTAAATTCGATGGTGACACAGGGTATTGGTTTGTTTCACACAAGTTTCATAGAATCTTAAAACACTTTCCTACAATAAACCCCACTGTTATCGATCCTGATTATCATAATCGCCCGAAACGTCTATATTTCGTTGGTGACATTAAAACTAAACTACCTGAAATAGAAGCTAAACGTATATTTACCCAGGCATCATTACGTAAATACATTAAAAACCAAGGCGCTTTATTTGATAAGCGACACCGTCTATGGTATGTCACCGATCCTGAAAATGAGATATGCAAGATCTTTAAGATGTTCGATTGTGATCATCTAACATCTCTACGTGGTTAAAGATAAGCAATTATCATATATCATTTTTAGTTATCATGATATCATAGTATAACAATGATTAAATGTAAGAATAACAAGGTTACGTTAAGGTTACACAAGTTACGTAAGTAAAAACGTTACGTAACCTAAATAATAGAGAAATGACACCATAATGTCGTAGAGGTTACGCAAGTTACGTGGTTACGCAAGTTTTAGACCTTCACCTATAAAAAGACCCCCAGCCAAATTTTCAGAAAGAATTCAAAAAGTTGCGTAACCGTAACTCACAGTGACAAAATAACGATAAATCAACCATTTTAACACTGAGAATGGTCTTAGTAATCGTAAAATCTCTACGTAACCCATCACGTAACTCCATGTAACTTTTAAACATTAACGTAACCTTCACATTAAATTAAGATCGAATACATAGAAGAGCAAAACAGTTTAATACAAGCAATTCGACAAAATGCACATCAGATACAATTTTGTAACGGTAAAAAACAGAATCCCATTTTATCAATTGTTTAATTGGACATAATGCAACTCAGTGACACTTTTTATTATTTTTATCTCGTCAATCTCTTCAAATGTTTAATTGGACATAATACACCACAGACACAATTTTATAACGGTAAAAAACAGAATCCCATTTTATCAATTGTTTAATTAGACATAATGCAGTAACGAGTGAATTATTTTCATCCCATATTCCATCAGTTGTTTAATTCGACATAATGCAGTAACGAGTGAATTATTTTCATCCGATATTTCATCGATTGTTTAATTGGACATAATGCAGTAACGAGTGAATTATTTTCATCCGATATTCCATCAATTGTTTAATCGGACATAATGCAGTAACGAGTGAATTATTTTCATCCGATATCTCAACGATTGTTTAATTGGACATAATGCACATCAGACACAATTTTATCACAGTAAAAAACAGAATCCCATTTTATCAATTGTTTAATTGGACATAATGCAGTAATCATGTATTCCAACAAAATACACAGCAATCTCAATGATTGTTTAAAAGGACATAATGCACATCAGATACAATTTTATAACGGTAAAAAACAGAATCCCATTATATCAACTGTTTAATTGGACATAATGCAACTCAGTGTTAATATTTAAATTTCCAATTAAATGGGTGGTGGTCTCCTTCAAATGAATAAATGCACCATTTACACTTAGAACCTATAACAAAAACATTATATCATTCATACAATCTCAACATGTTCATATTTAATATTTCCCCACATTCCATACAGCACAGGCGCAGCCGAGGCAGCTTGTCTGACGACTTATAGCTGTTTTACGTAAGAAAACGCACCATATCAAATTAATATTATCATCGCATTTAATCCCACGGAACATTTTATTATTTTTCCATGGAACTCCATTATAAATTCACACATATTATCAATATAAATTAATACATAATTTACAAATATTTAAAGTTAAAATGCATATTCATATTTTTCATATAATTATACACGATAATGCGTAATATCACACATAGAGAAAGCCCGCGTTTTAAACTGAGGCGAGATATAATTTAGATTAGTTAAAGATCCACCTCAGATTAAAATGATTACGATAGATTCGAGTGAATTGCATCGGAATTACAATTAAGAAAAATTTCAGTAACAATTTAATAGTAATATATACGAAATACACACATAAAAGACAACAATAAAAGATAAATTTCACTTAAATTATCGTAAAATATAAAAGAAATATAGGTAAATTATTAACAAAATTTAATTTAACTAAGCCGAGGGGTAAAACGCGGGCTTTCTCTATGTGTCCGGTGTACGAAATCGAACACAGGGACGACATAAGCAGGGTTCGCAATGAACTTCGCAAGCTCTGGTGGGCGTTCGGCTCGCGCAAGAGCCCTATGACCTACCTACCCCAAGACGTTCAGAGGGTTATACTGGATCTCTTCCTGAATGCGGGCACTCGCATGGAGATCATCAATCGCCCGCTCAATATTTTGAAGCACTACTTCCAAGGCTTTGTCCACCACGCCAAAAACAAGGAGGATGAATGGGTGGTACCCTATGTCCCCCCATCGGATTTGATCCCTGAAGGATGGGACGAAGAACAACACAATATGGAAGAACGGTTCAAGAGATACAAGTATAGAAAACTGACGCCTGCCGGCCCACCGTACGGCCCACCGGCGCCCACGGCGGAGCAGCGCCAAGAGATACTGCGGGAGGGTCAGATTCGCAGGTGGATGGAGTACAGCAATGATCCGACGAGCTGGTCGCCAGACGAGGCCGAGCTGCGGAAGCGCGCGAGGTTGCCAGGCCCTCGGTATCCCGACCGCGAGTAGGGGGTACAGGTAGAAATTCTCAGCGAGCCGCGAGCGAATGTCGTACGGCGATCAGGAAGCGTGGTTCAAGCTACACCGCCTCTTTCCTGATAAATTCGGCAATGCGCGCTACCCCCTCAACCTAATGACACGAGTCAACCGGCGGACCAGGGAATTCAAAATCGAAGTGTTTTCATCGTCTCCCGAGAGCGGCCGCTCCGCGGACAACGACTCCATGGCATGGTTATACGGCTTCGTCCAGCCTCGCGTCGGCAATAAGCCAGCCACCGTCGAAATAGAAAGCTACTACAACGATTACGGGCCGCACGGGGGGTACGGGACGCCCGAGCAGAGGGATTCGATGCGGGGGGTGGGCAAAATCCTGATGCGGGCCGCTGTAGACGCACTGCAGCGCTCCGGGCTCATTAGCTCGTCGGACCCGGGCGAGCACGCGGTGGAGCTCAGGGCCCTCCCGGACGCAGTGGAGTACTACGAAAGGGAATTGAACCTGCGTAAGAGAAACCTCGACTATAAGCTGTCCCTAATACCCATGGAGGGTACGGTGCAGAACATCATCGACAACACGTACAACGTGGCCGTTCGCTGGCGCAAAGCGGCAGCGGATCTCGTAAAGGGCAACTATAAGGACCTTGCAGACGAAGACAACCCCGTGGGGGAGTACATGGAACTGGCAAGCGGGAGCATCGTACCCCGCCGGAGGCCCCCAAGGCCCGACCCCGACCTCGAGTGGGGACCGTCGCACTTCGGCCAGTGAGGGGGTACAGCATTCAGTTAGAGCCTGAGCGTAGTCAGAGGCCGGGAGGCCCCCCGGGGGGTACGTCGGCTGTTACTCCCCGCGTCGGTTAGTGCTAGCCCCCCTGTTAGTGCAGCGTGTACCTGATCGCAATATAACACCCGAACCTCCGTGACGCGTGACTCATCGAACCTCCGAGGGTTAACAATGCATTGACAGCGAAAGGGCAAGCTCGAGAGCTCGACCTTTGGCAAGAGCCCATATATATATATATATATATATATATATATATATATATATATATATATATATATATATATATATATATATATATATATATATATATATATATATATATATATATATATCGATGCAGGCTCTTTCTCGGGTCATTGTTTTTCGAAGCTTTCAACCAAAAACCAAATTAATATTACCCGAGAAAGAGCCTAATTCACTTACTAAGTTAGTAAGTCCTATATACTGTAGGACGGCTTTTTTAGCCGTAGTTTTAAATCATTGAATTGCCGTAAATTGCATGCCGCGGCCGAGAGGCCGAATTCGGCAATTTTAAGGGACGGCAATGTTGCTGGGGGTAGAGGGTTTCTTAGGCCGCCATAGAGCGAATATGCATAGGTCAAGTCGCAAAAG
Organism: Cyanophora paradoxa; assembly: GCA_004431415.1. Classification (NCBI taxonomy): domain Eukaryota; class Glaucocystophyceae; order Cyanophorales; family Cyanophoraceae; genus Cyanophora; species Cyanophora paradoxa. Next base: position 70,678 of record QPMI01000693.1, read on the forward strand.
CCGAATGTAGGCCCTAGCTAGGCCGGCCTGCCCAGCCGTCAAGCCGCCGGCCTACCGGCCGGCCTGCAAGCCGGCCTGCCCCCCTGTCGTCGCTGTACGTATACGCGACGAACGGGCCCTCGGGAGGCGGCGCCCACGCTTTGACGACGCAGGTACCCGGTCTTCTGCCGCTTTGCCGACTCCTCCTGTACATGTCACATCACACCAGTCCGAGTGCTCTCATGACTCCCTGCATCCCCTGCCTGGTGTTTTGTACATGTGTGGGTGGGGACCCCTGGCCTGTGAGGTTTCGAGGGGGTGGTGGGGGGGGCCCCGGCCCGGCGCGGCCCCAAAATTAAATCAGAGACAAGAAAAGAAACACTCTTAAGCTTCCTGTCACATCACATATGTACACCATGGCCAGTTCAAGTGCTCTCATGAATCACTGCGCATGCATACCCCTTCCTGCTGTTGTGTGTGGTGGGGACCCCTGTGAGGTTTCAGGTGAAGGTGGGGGGGGGGGGCCGATCCCCTTGCGGAAGTGTACCCCCCCCCCCTTCGGCTTGCCTCAAGCCTTGAAGCCGGGCCAAGCGCTAGCGCTTGACCCGGCCAAGTGGCCAAGCGCTTGTCCGGGCCGGGCGGCCGGCTTGGCTTGGCTTGGCCGCGAGCGCCCCGGGCTTGGCTTGACTTAAGCCGACTTTCTGGCGGTCAAGCCGCACCCCTATATATCGATCGATGCAGGCTCTTTCTCGGGTCATTGTTTTTCGAAGCTTTCAACCAAAAACCAAAATAATATTACCCGAGAAAGAGCCTAATTCACTTACTAAGTTAGTATACGTAAGTCCGGGGGATCCTATATACTGTAGGACGGCTTTTTTAGCCGTAGTTTTAAATCATTGATCATGAATTGCCGTAAATTGCATGCCGCGGCCGAGAGGCCGAATTCGGCAATTTTAAGGGACGGCAATGTTGCTGGGGGTAGAGGGTTTCTTAGGCCGCCATAGAGCGAATATGCATAGGTCAAGTCGCAAAAGCCGAATGTAGGCCCTAGCTAGGCCGGCCTGCCCAGCCGTCAAGCCGCCGGCCTACCGGCCGGCCTGCAAGCCGGCCTGCCCCCCTGTCGTCGCTGTACGTATACGCGACGAACGGGCCCTCGGGAGGCGGCGCCCACGCTTTGACGACGCAGGTCTTCTGCCGCTTTGCCGACTCGGCTGGCGCGGTCCGACGGTCGGGCCGGGCCGGAGCTGCGCGACGACGTCGACGGGCCGCTGACCGTCGCGAAGAACGCGTGCAGCGTCCGCGGCTGCGTCGCCGTCTAGCTGCTTGCCCTATATATATATATAGCTAGCCTTGCCCTTGCCCGACGACGCGGCAGGCGCGCTGGATCCGGAGCTGCTGCTGGCGCCGCTCATGGCGCGTACTTTCAAAGTTTCAAATCGCTGCTGCAGGCTGTCACAGTGTGCACGTGTGTGCTGCAGCTGTGCACATTGCAGTGTGCGGCGCCGCGTCTAAGGTGCGCCTAATTATATATAAGGCCCCTGTGGGCTTGAGGCCGGCCAGCCTGGCAGTACTAGTACTAGTCGGGCCGGCCTGCGGCCAGCCTAGCCGGCCGGCTTGACTCCGGCCGGCCTATCGTCAGCCTAGCGGCTCGTTTCGAATTCAAGAATGTAGGCCATAGGTCCCCCCCCCGAAAGCATGACGGCCGGCAGGCCGGCCTAGCCGGCGGCCCCTGCCCTAGCCCTAGGGCGGCAGTAGTAGGGCCTAGGGCCTACCGTGTAACCGTTGAACACTTACTAAATTAATTAATGCGCCATTAATTAATGCGTGTAACACTTAATTAATGCGCCGGTACTTAAGTGCCCTACGGTAGGCCGGGCGTCCGACGGTCGGTACTACGGTAGCTAGCGCTGCTGCCGCCGCTGCAGCTCTGCGCACTGCGCATGCGCAGTGCGCAATGCGCAATGCGCATGCGGCAGCGGCGCAGCTCACAGGCTAGTAGCGCTCCTCAGGGCGTACTAGTAGCCGTGTAGTAGGCTACTACTACCCGCCGAGTACCCGGCCTAGCCTAGTAGGTGTCTAAGAGGGCCGGACGGTCCGGACCTGCTCAAGCTATGGGTCCGAGGCTAATAGTCCTAACAGTCCTAAAACTTGGGTGGCCAAAGCCAGTGAAGCTTTTTAGCCTAGTAGAAGGGCGTCTGGGACGGTCCGCCGTGACGGTATGGCGCTTCAATTTCTCTCATCACTTTTGCAGCTGAACTTCGGAAGTTTTGCGAGATAAGCCGCTCAGCAGCACCGATATCTAGTTCGCGCATCCCGCTACAATGCCGACCCTCGACGTCAGCACTGATGTTGGCACTATCAAGCTTCAGGCACAAACAAAAGTAGGTTCGTATACAAACGAGATATTACGATAACCGATGATCGATCATCGGATCGGTTCACGGTTGCGTGTCTGAGACTGACATTCGAATTTCAAGGATATGACCCCAATTATCCTTCAAGGCTCTGCTGGACGGTACGCATGTCTCCTAGCGGTAGCGCGAGCGCGCTGGCATTTTAATATGTTCCGTGGATGACATGACCGCATCATATGCATGTGCGCAGGGCGCGAACTGCACTGGCGATGCTAAGTATACTACTCACAGCGCGGGCCCCGACTTCTGGAAAGTGTAAGTGGATCTTCGATTCTTGATTTTTACATATACATGTCCATGCATGTACGTATATACATGTACGTACAGAATTCGGGGGCCTCTATATCTAAATCTCCTGCATGCGAATTTCGAAGTCAGCTAGCGCCACAAACATAGTCTATCTTTCATAAATATTCATCCGAACTCCGAATTGCAATTTCAAAAGTTTCAACTTCAAACTGACTGGCCATAAACGTGTCGAATTCTCATGCACATGCACAGGTGCGCTCTCAACGGCCTCAAGTCCGCGATGGCTCTCACCAACAGGGGAAATGTCTGTTCCAATATCACCGACGTCAAGCTCAACCCCACTGCCGTCGCCCTCGCTGAGTTGACCTCAACCATCACCGCCACTGTGTGAGCCCCCCAATGGACTCCGGGACACAACCGTTGAACCGATCGATATAAACTGCGACAATCGCATTCTGACTCGGTGAGGATGTGCAGGGCGCAGCTGGACGAGTCCATCGCGGCGGCCGACGAGGCAGAGTTCGAGGTGCATGCACCCGCGCCGCCCGCGCGCCGCGGCGCAACTGATAATAAGCCCGGGCGCGCGGGGATCGGCTCGCAGGGCGAGGGTCTCGAGTTCGAGGAAGCGGAGCTGGACCTCGTGGAGGCGACCCTCGCCGCCGACCTCGAGGCCGCCGCCCTCGCCGACGCCTGATCACGGCACTGCGGCACGGCACGGCGGACGGCACCACTGGCCCACCAGGCCGCGATATCGCCGAGTCGACCGTCGGACCGATCGCGAGGTCGAGCGTCACGATATCGATCAGGGCCTGTTCGTGAACACGTGCACGTACACGTGTCTCTCCAGCTCACATTTTAGTAAATTATACAATCTGTCCAATACAGATTGCGAAACCCCCGAATACCCCATTAAAAAAAGATCGGCCCCGCACAAAGGTGTCGCAGCCTCGCATGCGCAGGGATGCAGGAGAGGCCGGCGAGCGCACTGCGGCAGATAAATTGCTAGTGCGGATCCCAGGCCTCGATCTAGAACCAACCCTAGCCTCCCGGGGAGGGGTCCAAGGTCGCGAAAAAGGGGTGCCGATCGCGAGGGGTCCAAGGCCGCGGCCGGCGGGGGCCACGCGACAGCCAGCCGCTCGAGGTGCGCCAGGGAACGCAGGAGGGGGCAGGCGGCGGCGATCGCCGCGGCGGCCGCCCGGTCGGCGCCGGCGTCGGCGCGAGCGAAGGAGAGGCTGAGGGAGCGCAGCCGCCCGAAGGGGGCGAGGGCGGCCCGCAGCTCCGCGGCCCGGGGCCAGGGATGCCGCGGGCCGGCGTCGCTGCGCCACCTGCCGCCGAACCTGACGCTCAAACTCTCCAGACGGCTGGCGGGCGCCCCTGCCGGCGGCCGAAGCGCCCGCAGAACGCCGAGCAGGGAAGAGCTCGAGCGCAGGAGATCCTCCGTCGCCAGCCGGTAGGCGTTCAAGACCTTGCTGCTGCTGCTGCTGCTGCCGGGCGCGCGGGAAAGCTCGACGGAAACCTCGCGCAGCTGTGTCGGCTCGCTAACGACGCGGTGGATCACAGGCGATGGCGGCCTCGCTCGGGCCGAGGGCGAGCGAGCGCCGCGATCGCGACCTCGCTCGGGCCTCGCTCGGCTTCCTCCGCTCCCTCGCCCTGGGCCCGCGCGAGGCCGCGGCGCTGGCCGCCCTGGCGCCCCTGGCGCACCTCGAGCGGCTGGCTGTCGCGTGGCCCCGCCGGCCGCGGGCGGCTCGAGCCCGACCGACGCCGCCGCCGGCCTGGTTCCGTCGTACCCCTCCAGGGGCGTGGGCGGCTCGGCCGCCCTCCGCGCCCCGCCAAGCTCTTGCCTCGAGCGGCCCGGGCTAGCGCTGGAGCTGGCGCCGGGCGGTCCGCCTGCGCCCCCCGCGCCCCACGCGCCCTCGATCGCGAGCCCGATCTAAGCCACATCCGCGCAGGCTACAGCTCGAGGACGGGCGGCGTCGCGGCCTTTCTCAAGGGCGCCGGGGCGCGCCGGGCCCCCGCGGACTTGAGCCTGGCCGCCGAGCGGCCGCTGGAGGAGGCCGAGGCGGAGGCGCCGGCTGCGAGGGGGCAGCCACGCCGCTCAGCCACGCGGAGCCGGCGGAGGGCCGGCAGGGCGGCAAGGGGCGGGGCCATCGCCGCCCTGCCGTCCGGCCTCCGCCGCCCTTCGAGGTGCCTCCCGGATCAACGCGCCCCGGGCCCCCCTCCCTCCGCCCCTTCGAGGTACATCCCTTCCCGTACCCGCACAGAAAGCCTCTTCGAAGGCCCTGCGGGCGCTGCGGCGCGAGGCGGCGGTGCGGGTCGAGCTGCACAGCGCCGACATAGACGACCGGGCCTTCGCGGGCGCCAGGGCGGCCGTCGAGCGCGTGCTGGCGGTGCGCCGGCCGGCCCTGCACCCCGCCCTCGACTCCGATCCGGATCCGGCCCCCCGGCGGCGGGCCCGCTGTCCGCGGCTTCGCCCCCACGGCTCCGCTCCGGAACGCAGATCTATATATAGCTCCGGCCCCCCGGCGCCGGCCGCGGGCCCCGTTGCCCCCGGGCCCTCTCCCTCGCGATCGATGGCTTTCCCCCAGATCTCCAACCCCGCCCTCCCCTCGCCGGCTTCCTTTCCTCTCCCCGCTTCCCTTTACCTTTCCGATTCGCGCGCTGGTCCCGTGCAGCGGCCCGAAACGCAGATCTAGAGTTCATTATTAAATTGTTAAATATATTATATATGATTAATCTCGGGGCCTGCAACCGGGCAGCTAAGCTTATAATTAAGCCAAGGCTGGGCGGCCGGGCCGGCGCCTAGAGCAGGGCGGGCTCCGCCTCGTCCTCGGCGAGGCAGAGGGCGAGGGCAAGCTCGTCGGCCGCCTCCGCCGCCTCGGCCCAAGCCCCGGCCGCGGGGCCGAAGTCGGTATCGGCGCCGGCGCCCTCCTCGGCGGGGAGGCCGTCGAGCGCCAGGCCGCCCCCCTCCTCCGGCTCCAGCTGCTGGCCCTCCTCGTCCACCTCGAGCAGCTTCTTGATCAGTTCCTCTGCGGCGATCATCGCGAGCACGTCGATTTCGGATTCGGAGGGCAGAAGAAGATCTAGAATTCGAAGACGCACGGGCAACGGTCTTGTGCGATGTGACGACCGACGGACTCACCCCATCCTTGGTCAAAACCGTAACGATAGTCTGCGTGCGGCGCGGCTGCAGTCAGAGGTCGACCGCAGCCCGTCGCGTGCCTGGCCATGGTCGGGCGTCGTGATCATGCGCACCTTGTTGGTCTGGGCGCTCAGCCAAGTCGTCGGCACTTTGCGGCCGATCGTCACCGCGGGCACCGGTCCGTTGGCGTCCGCGTACGGCGCTTCGGTCTTCAAATATATGTACTTCGTTGGGGTCGACCTACGCAGAGATGTCGATCAGAGGCGGAAGAAGCTTAAGCCGCTAAATGTAAGCAGCTGCAGCTGCAGCTGAAGCGCGCGAGACAGGATCCGGAGCTCGAGCGTGCGCAACCAGTTGATGTTCATCCCGTAGGTGGCGAACTTGTTGGGGTCATTGACACCGGCTAAGAACTCCTGCGCCTGAAGTTTCGAGAACTCCGCCGTGGACGTCGGCACTCCAGGCAGCGCGGCGGAGCACAGCTTCGCGCCCAAAGTACTCCCCGTGGCAGTGATCGAGGCGGCCTGGGCAGCGAACAGTGAGTCCTCATTATCGTTCCGAGGCGCGCGCGCGAACTGATGGCCCGGCCGCGGGCGGCCGGAAAGGGACGACAGGACGACGAATCCGGAGCTTTTATGGGCGCTCTAACTGCCGCGACGGGCGAGGGGCGGCTCAAGCTTCCTCTCGTTACCGGCCTTTCCGACGCACCTTGACGTTGGGGTCTTTCAGCAAGAGGCTGCAGTAAGTGGACCAGGTCGTCATCTTTTCCTTTTTTTGTTCATAAGCTTGTACCCCCCTGGGGTGCGTGCGCCTTGTCTTCCGCCTTCCAGCCTCCCCAGCCTCAGCAGCATGTATCCTGTCGTCGTTGTTGGCGCCTCAGCGGCCCGTAGCTCAGGTGGCGGGCCCGTCCGCGGCCCCTTGTCATCTCGCCCGACTTTCCAGCCTCCCGCGACGGCGCCCTCGTTCTCCCGTAGGTTCCCTAGTACCGTTGGGTCCGAGAAATTCCTGATTCGGTCGTCGGACGTGTACCTTTACAGCGTGACCTGGAGATATTTCAGCGTTACGGCCCCTCCTGCTCAGTCCGACGCGGCCCGCGCGCTCCGCGATGGCCCCAGCAAAGCCCAGATTCGCCGAGATATGACTGATTGCTTGTCTGGCCTCGACCCCGCCCCGGTTGTGACCAACTGGGGCAAGCGCGCACTTCTGCTGTCGGTTGAAGAGGCGCACACAGATGCAGCCCGCAAGCTGCTCCGTAGGTCGGCGTTGCAGCATTTAGCCAGCTTCGACCTCACACAGCTCGGGGCCGACAAGTTCAATGCCCCGCCGCCGCCTCCGGATTCGCAGCGCGACTCTGGTTATCGCGATCCCTCGGTCAGCTTCGGCCCTTTCCGCACAGTGCCCACCAACACTCGTGTCTTCTTCGAGTGGCTCGTCCAGCTCGGCTTCGTCCCGGGCAAGGTGCATGTCATCAAGTCAGCAAGCGTCTGGACGAAAGTGTACCTCGACGAGGTCCCGCCCGTCGCCAGTCAGGCTCGCCTGCCTTTCTCTCATCAGTTCGGCAACGAGATCGTTCAGGTCAGCGGCAGCTGGGCGTTCTGCAATCGGAGGGGCTGCAACAGCGCGCAGCACTCCGAGCACGCCCCGCATACGCGCAAGGGCGTCACAGTCAACGGCCAGTCGCAGTCCGTCGAGCATTATAGCGGCCCGAACTGGACCGACCAGACCGGCCCCAGTGCCATCGTGCCCAAGGCGAACGACCCCCTCAACTTCGACATCGTCTTTCCGTGGGCGGAAGACCTGCAGCTCGCTCTGCAGGTTCGCTTCAGCACTTTTAGCTATAGATGGCCCCCTGGGTCTTTCCGGCCTCATAGGCCGCCACTCGCAATCGATCCGCTTCTCGAGCTCATTCTCCTCTTTCTCGATCGTGCAGACTGCCGCTGCGTCCACCTCGGGGCAGGTGTGAGGTGCTCCGGGCCCCTGTCGATTCCCGCTGCGTTTCGCGGCGGGGCTCCTCCTTCGGCCCTCCCCTCGTCCCCGACCCTCGTTTTCTCCTCCAGCTCCCGGGCTCGGGCCCTCGAGCTGCACCACCCCCCGTAAATGACGTTTAGATTTCTTTCTCTCAACGTAGCAGGCAAATTAGATCGAGCTTTTAATGATGTGTTAGGTAAATCTTATCGCTCTTTTCTTTTTGATTGCCTCCGCGACAGCGCGAGGCATTCGGTTGTGTGCTTGCAGGAGACTCATGTTTCTTCTCCTTCTCTATCTAAACGCCTTGCGCGTGCTTGGGGATCGACCCCTTCGTTTTGGTCTCATAACCCTAGCGGTCAAGCTACTCAGGGGGTCGCCACTCTCTTTCCTGGCGATTCCCCTTTTTCGATTCGACTGTTGACTCCGGTTGATAGTCCTCGACTACAGCTTTTCGTATTCGAGACCAAATTCGGTCCCATTTATTTGTGCAATGTATATGCTCCTACTGATGATTCCGAGCGTCGCGGCTTCTATGACACTCTTCTATATACTCTTGAATCCGTGGTTCCCTTCGATGGCCGTCTCATTTTAGGAGGAGATTTAAATTTCCACGAGCTGCCCTCCGATGCTCCTGGCCCTAGTCGCGGAACCCTTCCCCCTGATGCCTTCGAGTTGATCCGGGCTCGTTATGGCCTTTTTGACGCCGGGCCTCGCGCTAGAGCTTGTTTTAAAACTTGGAGCCGGCCGCGGCCGGATGGGGGATCGATTGAGTCCCGTCTCGATTATTTTTTCCTCTCGTCCTCCCTCCGCGATTGGGCCGTCTCGCTAAGTCCGTGGACGGCTTATTCTGCAGTCGGCGAGCCGCGCAATTCTGATCATATTGGCATTTTTCTCACGCTTAAAGCTCCAGGGATTTCGCGCCGCGGCCCCGGTCGCTGGCGCATGAACTGGGCGGCGTATGGCAAACGGCCTGAGTATGCTGATCTCATTTCTGCTGTAATTCGTGACTGGCGTGCTGAGTGGCCCTTGGTTACTGATCGCGTCCGCCGATGGGACGCCCTCAAATCAGAGCTCCAGCGTCGCGTACGGGCCTGGGAGCTTGATGAGAAGCGCAGGCAGAAGGACGCCTACGTCTCTTCTGTTCGAGCTCTCGAAGCTCTCATCCGTCGCCACGCCGCTGGTTCTATTAACGATATCGCTTTCCGCTCACTACGCACCTCCATGATGCGTACGTTAAATTCGCTTGTGTCTGACTATGCCAGACAACATTCGCGCAACGAAATTCGTTTCGCCGCGGCGCAAGATGGTCGATCTAGTAAAGCCTTTTTTGAACACTATTTGCCGGATTCGCATGCACGGTTTACCGAAGGGCTTCGGGCCCCGGACTCCGAAGGCCCGGAGGCCGCGTCGGACGACCCCTGTACTTTGCTTGAGATTTCTTCTGCCTATTACGCTCATCTATATGACGGTGCCGCAGCTCAGGCCGCGGTTGATCAGTCGCTGGCTGAGCGGACTGGCGTTGCCCCTCTCTATTCAACCCACCGCCTGCTCCCTACTGAGTCTGCGGATCTTGACTCTGACCTATCGCCTGGAGAGCTGCTTCGCGCTTTTAAGGAGATGTCTGGCGGCGCCAAGTCTCCTGGCGTCGATGGCCTCCCTGCTGAATTTTACGTTCGCTTTTTTGATGAGATTGGCCCCGACTTCTGTGCTTATCTCAGTGCTATGTATGAGTCCGGTCAGGCTTCTGAGTCCTTGCGGCACGTCCTTATTACTCCTATAACGAAGCCGTCAACGGACCCTACTTTGATTGCGAATCGCCGCCCAATCTCTCTATCTAATGTTGAGGAGCGTGCAGTTGAACGCGCCCTTTCCAACCGTTTAACACCACTCATGCCTGGCCTTGTATCCCGCTTTCAATCCGGCTTTATTCATCGTCGCTCCGCAGTGCACCAGGTCATGCTCGTTTATCTATTAATGCATTACGAGGGCGGTAATCCTGAGCTTGAACAACTTTGCTTCGGATTTCTCGATTTTTCAAAAGCTTATGACCGCGTTAACTGGAGCTTCCTTTTTTGGTCGCTTGAACAGTTCGGCTTCGGATCTCAGTTTATCAAGTGGGTTCGCTTACTTTACTCTGATCTGCAGGGTTCTGTTCACATTAACGGCTGGACCTCGGCCCCTTTCCCCATTCGATGCGGAGTGCGTCAGGGTGGCCCCCTGTCTCCCTATTTGTATAATTTGTGCACGCACCTTTTAGCCCTTTTGATTAATGCTGACGTGCGTATACGTGGTGTCCGCCTTTCTCCTAACTCCCTATGTAAGGTACTCCAGTTCGCGGACGATACTGTTCCTTTAATCTCTTCTTTTGCCGAGCTAGCCTTTTGGAAAGAGTGCTTTGATAAATATTGCCGGCTGTCTGGCGCCCTTATTAATCTCGACAAATCTAACCTTCTTCCGCTCCGCGATATTCCTGCGGACGCGTGGCCTAGCGTCGAGGACTGTCCCTGGCGGCGCCTCCAGGTGACGGATCTCCCTCCCGCTGAGAAAATCCGCAAGTACCTGGGTTTTCCACTTGAGCCCGATCTGTCTCGCTTCTGGCGTAAGAAAAATGCTGCTCTTGATATCCGTGTGCAGCAAGCGAAAACCTATCACATGCCGATGCGCTCCGGCGTGCTTCTTGCATGGGCAGTCTTTATTGGATCCCTTCATTATGCTCTGTATTTGCTTGACCCCCCTGATGCCCAGTATTCTGCGTGGCAAGACAAGCTTCGTTCTTTCGCCGGCGTGAGCGGGCAACTTTCGAAGTATATTTCTCCTCTGCCGTGGCGTCAAGGTGGTCTTAACTGCCCTGATATTCGTGCTTTTTCTCTGTCGCTAAAAATGAAGTGGGTGGCCTTGTTGGCCGACCCGTCCTGCTCGGCTCCTTGGAAGGAGTACCTCTTGAGCAAACTGGACGCTCAGCTGGCGCCCTTTTCCTACGGCCCCGCCCTTATCTCGCTTCGTCTCCCACTTGACGGTCTTGACTTGCCTTCTATTTGGAAGCAGGCTTTCTCGGAGTGGTCTCAGCGCCAGGGCGTGTGTCAGCCTCATACCTCGCTCGAAGTTTTATCCCAATTGCAACCTCTTTTCTTTAATCCCCTGTTCGATGCTCCGGGTGCCAAGGTCGACTGGAGTCGTTGTGCACGGTCTGGCTTGCTGCGAGTCTGCGATATCTGGGATTGTACCACCCGGGGGTTCCGGGCTCCAGCAGCTGCCTCGTCCGCCCTCCATTCCTTTTTCCCTCGTCTGTGCTCCGCGCTCCCGGCAGCATGGCGCCAGGTCCTTGAGGCCCCTGCCCCGCCACCTCAGCATCTCTGGTGGTCTGGACCGGACGCCTCGGTTGCTCTCCTTCGGGGCCCGAGCGGTACTTTTGTCGCCTTCCCCGTTCGCAATAACCAGATAATTCCACGGGTGCTGGATTACGTGGCGCGTGTTCCTTGCCGCCCTGCGGCTTCCCACCCTGTGGGCCTATCCTCTAATTCAATTCTGTCTCGTTTGCTTCCGCTGCACGTTTGCTTTAGCGCTGTCTTTCTCTCTCTACGTCGCGGAACCCTGCCCGGTCTTTTTATTCTAGGAGCAGGCCCCTCTGCCTTTCTTTCTCTTGATAATCTTGCGTTCACATTTGCTCGTATGCTCCCTCTCCGCCTCTCATCTGTTCGTCGCTTCTACTGCCTTGAGGTCCAGCGGCTTCGCGATGTGTCTAGCCACGCTCAGATGCCCGATGCTAAGTGGGGGTTTCCCGGCGCCTTGTCTCCGTCCCGTCTTCCTCATCTTGTCGTCCTTCAGTGTTTCCCGATGCTTTGGATCGATGCTCTTTACCGTTTGCATTTCAAATTGTATCGTTTGGGCGAGCAACAGTCGCCTCGCCGTCGTTTCTGTCGGGTTTGTAATGACGGATCTGCTCGCTCTCACGCGCACGTTTTCTCTGAGTGCCCGCTTTCTCGTTCGTTCTGGGATTTCATTCGTGAGCGCCTGAATTTCTGGGCTTCTACTCTTCCACCGGAGGAGCGTGAAGCGGTCGCAGTGCCTGACCTCTCTCTCTCTTCCACATCCTCTCGGTTCCGGATTTATCTGGGCCCATTTTGCGCAGTAAAGTTAACCCCGCCTTCTGCCTTCGCTCACTTGGAGCGATCCTTGCTGGCGTATTTTCCATCCAACAGGTTGCTCGCGCTCGGTGCGATCTTGAGGAGGTTGACATTGATGCACCTTCTTACAACCGCGCCGCGCTTGTTGCCGCCTGGGACAGAAATATGTCGTACCTAGAGTTCACTCTTCCGCAGGCTTCGGCCTTGTTGGAGGAGCGGCGCGCTCGCTTGGCTGCTGCTGACGCTGATGATCAGGATGCCTCGGATGCTGAGTCTGGTGCCGGTTCTCATCGTTCTAGTTCAAGCTCTGATTCTGACTCGTCCGACCCTCCTTCTTCGGGCGGTGCTGACAACCTCGTCTCTTCGCGTGACATCGATTCTGTCCTCCGGAATCCTGCGGAGTTCGCCGTTCGTGGGAATGTCCCGTTGGGGATCCCTGGTGGTCGCCCGCCTCCTGCGCCGTCCCCTCCTGCTCTGGCCCCTGTAGTGACCCTTGGGCCCGTTCCTATTCCTGCTCTCGCTGCCCCTCTCGACGCTCCTTTTCCCCCATTCCCTGCGGTCCCGGTCCCTGTGCTCCTTGGCCCGCTGGCCCCGCCTCTACCTCCTCCCTCCTTACAACTTGCTGTCACGGGGCCTCTTCACTTGCCTGTTCCCCGGCAGGTCCCTGGTCATCTTGCAGCTCCGTACCCCTTCTTACCTCTTCCCCTTGCTCCTCCACTTCCGCCCCGCGTGGCCCTCTTTCTGACGTCCTCCTGGTTCAGCCCCCTCTTCAGCCCATCCTTCTTGCCCCGCTTCTGCAACTGTGACGCCGGGCGGCACTATCTTTTGCATGCCCTCCCGCCACTACGTCCCCGGTCTCTTTGCGTCTGCATCCACTTTCCCGGGTCCGCTTGCAGGCCCCTCGCCTCCAGAGCTCGCCATCACTTGGGCCTCCCTCGCCTCCGCTCTCGATTCTCCATACCCTTCGAATAGCCGCCTTCTCTCTCCTCCTCCGCCCTCCCTCCCCCCCTCGAGCTCCGGGTCCTCGGCCTCTGCCCCGCTTCCGAGTGTTGGCGAGACTGTCCTCTTTTCGGTCTCCCCGTCATTCCGGCTCCCTGCTCCCCCTTCGGCGCCTCGGGTCCCATCTGCGGGTCCTATCCCGCTTCCTGGCGCTCGTGAGATTCGCCGCCGGCGCCCTCGTCGGGCCCTTGCGCCCTCGAGCTCGTCTCTCTCTGCGCCGCCCATGACCCCCGTGTCATCTGATCCGGCGCCACCTGACCTTTCTCCTGCTTCGCTGCCCTCTCTTCGGCGCCGGCAGCGATCCCCGTCACCTGCTCGCGGCCCTTCCCCTGCCTCCGGATCCGACCCTTCCTCGGCTCCCTCCTCGCCTCTTCCGCCTCGTAGGCCTCCGCCGCGTTCCCGTCGGCGGATCTCTCGATCGACCCTGGACTCTCCGCCTGCCACTGTCTGTGGGGTACCTCCGCCGCCGTGTTCGGCGCCGGCTGTCAGTACTTTGCTCGGTAGCTCCCCCGTCGTGGCTCCTCGGGGGCCTCTTCGTCGTCGTCGTTCGCTGGGTTCCGGCTCCGGGTCAGATTTCTCGCCGGGCTTACCTTCTCCTGGCTCTGCTCCTGGGCCCTCAGCTCCGGGACCGACTTCCCCGATCTCCTCCCGGACTCGTGGTCGTACCCGTCGCCGGCTTGCCGAGCCTACGTCTCCTTCTACTTCCCTCCGGCGGTTTGCCGGGCCGGACCCTCCGGCCTTTGTTCTTGATACCGGACCGCCGCCTTTGCCTTCGTCTTCTGCTTCGCTGGTCGTATCCCGCCGGCGCCGGCGTACTTCGTCTTATAGTTTAGTTCGGTCTAGTTCGGATTCTGATTGTAGTGTTGATGCTAGAGTTAGTTTCAATACTAGCTATAGTCCTCATGCTCGACCTGTTGTTCGCCGTCGTTTGCAGTTCGACTGCCCGTCTCGACCCCGGTCGGCTTTAGTGATTCCTTTGACTGTCCTTTTGCCTGCTCTTGATCCGCCTGCTCCGCCTCCTGTGTCCTCCTCGACCTTGTGCCGTAGCTCTGCCCTTTCGCGTCGTCCTGCTTCGCCTCCGCCTCCGCGTCGTCTTGTTGTTCCTCTTACTTGTCTGCTTCCTGTTATTTATCTTTCTCAAATTTGTCCTCCGCTTCTTAGTGATGTAATTCCTTCCGATATTGATGGTATCTCTAGCTCTGGCTCTTCTTCGTGTCAGTCATCCTCTGTCCCTAGATCTGTTCGATTTCTCGTCTCTTCTCGATCTGTCTCGAGCTCTGTGTCTTTTCTTTTTCATTGTCGATTTTGGCTCTTTGTCTTATCTTTTTTCGTGCTCTTGTCTTAGTTATTTTGCTTTTTTGTCTTTATGCCCCCTGGGCAGCCCCCGCAGTGCTGGTGTCTAGAGACTGTGGCCGGTAATTCACCAAAAAAAAAGTCATCTTTTCCTTATCTTTCACCACGATCGGCGTACACTATTTAGGTGCGGGTACAGGCGCATGCATTCCGGATCCCGGCCCGATATCGATTCCCGGGTCCGGATCATAGAGTCTCGGATCCGGATCCCGGATCCGGCTCCTCCGGTCCTGGGATCCGGAGCTATCATGCACACGTGCTTGCGCACGCTAAGTGCTAGCTTAGGGCCTAATATAAAAGTTATATTAGGCTGCTTGCCAGTGCAAGAGGCTGTAAACGCCAGCTGTAAACGCCGCGCCCGCCCCCGGCCCAACAGCCTGGGCCCGATCGCGAGGCCCCGGCGCGGCGCGGCCCCGGCGCCGCGCGCGGCGCTCATGATCATGATCCAGACGAGCAGGCCTAGTCCGGAGTCTGCGATCGCGAGGCTCCGATCCGGACGAGCAGGCCTAGGTGACCGTCGAACGACAAATTCGAAGGCCGCTACCAAGTGCACTGCGCATATATATGCATGCGGAATGCATGCATGCGCACCGATCTAGATTATTATCATTACCGTTAACGTTATTGCAAGGGGGGAAAGAAGACCGAAGGTCTTCCCCCCTTGCTTCCCGTTCCCTCGCTTCAGCCAAAAGTTTTCTATGAGGCCGTTTGCGAGGTCCAGTATGCAACACCAGACAAAAATGGTGCTTTATTCGCGTTCCGATTGGCTGGGTGAACCGGTCAGCCCTCGACTTTGGAGCGTCAAACTCGAGGGGAAAAAGTGGTTTTCGAGGGGAAAACCAGCTTCTGTCTCACGTGTTCTACTGTATAGATCTGGGCTCTCCGGATCCGGGCTTCTCCCTCGCGCGGCGCGGCGCTGCATCATAGCAACCACTTCTCCTTAGCTGTCTCCTCTAGTTTTAAAAATTCCCCTTCGAATTCCTCGCACTGCGCCGCGTACGCCGCACGGTCCGCTTGCGCTGTTGCCTAGCTACGTATACGCCGCTGATCGCAGCCGAGCACTGCGGCACGCCCGCTCAGCACGCGGCCGACATCGAGCTGATACGTATATACCGCAGAACCGCGTGCGCGTGCCCGCAGCCGAGTACGCCGGCCGGGCCGGGCGCGCGCGCAGTCGTGCTGCGCGTGGATGCGCAGCCAAGATTGCCAAGTTGAGTTTGCACCGCAAAACCGCTTGCGCCGCTGCCAAGCTGCGCCGCTGATCGCAGCCGAGCTTGGCCGGCCGCCGGGGCGTGCAGACTGTACTCTCTTGCTGCGCTCAGCACGCTGCCGACATCGAGTTCATACCGCAGAACTGCTCCTCGACTGCCCGCAGCCGAGCACGCCGGCACAATCTTTCATATACAGTGCGCTGAATCTGGCCTTTCATTCAGGCTTTTCTTTATTCGGTTAGATCGCAGCGTCTGCATATCAGCCCTTTTCTATTCTTTTCAATCATATATAATATGTGTCTATCTTTACTACTTCAACCTGCCGCGCGCGCTGGGCCGGGGTCAATCTACATCTGCCCCGTACATGTTCGTGCCACTACTACTCTTTCATTAGATCCCGATTCCCCCCTTGCACCCCCGGCGCGCCAAACGCGGCCGGGCCCCTAGTAAATTATTATACACAATACAACGTGCCGCACGCGCAGTACTAGTGCCAGCCCAGTGCGCCCGTGCGCTCGAGCTCAGGAGGAGCAGGTGACGACGAGGAACTTCGGAAGCGGATGCTCTATTCTAACGTTAACTGGCTACCTGCCGCGGCCGCTGGTCCGCTATAGATCCCCGACATAATTTCGCTACAGATCTAGGTCTTGATCATTATCGTTATTGTTATTATACACAGCGTGATTCCCGCCGGCGCTCAGGATGAGCAGGTGACGACGAGGGAGCAGATCGAGAGGCGTTATTCTATAGCTAACTGCAGTTGGCCACATGGTCCGCTATATATCCCCAAAATGATCTCACTACGTTTACAGATCTAGAAGCTAGCTCCATGTTTCGCCAGGCACATGCAGATCGATATCTAGCCTGTAGGTCATTATTATTATTATACACAGTCTCCGGGCGCGGGGCCTCCGGGGCCCGGGCGCCGGCGCCCGAGCTCGAGCTCAGGAGGAGCAGGTGACGACGAGGGAACGGAGGGAGGCGGGCGGGGGCGAGTCGTAGCCGCGCCCGGCCCAGCGCGCCCGCGCCTCCTCCGAGTACGGGTCCCGCAGCACCTCCAGCAGCTGCCCGCGGGGCCCCGTGAGCTCGAGCTCGAGCGCGGTCCCGTCTAATTACAGGACAAGTCTAAGAAGCTGAGAGATGTAGAATTCGATTAATCCTTAAGCAAGCTGTAGTCCAAAGACGGTGCCCTTTAAGCATCAGCCTTAGCTTCGGCTTCACTAACTCAGTCTCAGATAAGCCTCAAGCAAGCTCCAGTACTAGTGCGGCCCGATAATAGATAATAACGGACCTCGCGGACGCCCGAGAAGTCTACGATATCTAGATCTAGAGATCTAGATATAAAATATCTAATGTAGACTTCAATTAATCCTTAAGAAATGAAGATCTAGAACGTTAACTCAACACTAGCTTTCTTAAATCCCGAGGCAAGCTCAGCGCGGCCCAATAACTTTAGTAATAAGTAGCAACGGACCTCGCGGACGCCGGAGAAGTCGAGGTCCTCGGCCTTGTCGATCGCCCGCTGCGCCAGCCTGCCCGCCGCGGCGCGAGGCGCGAGGCGCGAGGCGCGTCAGAAAGGAGTACTAGTGGGGGAAAGAAGAGGCTCTGCGCGGCGTCTCTGAGCTCCTAGTCTAGGCTGGAGCTGGGGCTGCGTTTAAGAGGGCTCTGCGCGGCGTGCGCCTCTAGGCTAGCTATGATCTAGGCCGGGGCTGGGGCCGGGACGGGCGCGCCAGTTGCGGAGGACGACCCAGGGGTTTGCCTTGTCCTGCGCCGCCGCCCGCTCCGCCTCCGCCGCCTCCGCCGCTGCAGCGCCGAGAGTGAGACCGAGGGTGAGGAGGAGGGACGCGGGCAAGCTCTAGGCGGCAAGCTCTAGGCGCCTAGCCGAAGCAAGCAAAGAGGGATCTAGAAGCTATAGCTGGGGAGCGGGGCCGGGGCGGACCCTTGGGGTCGGCGGGGAGCTCGTCGGCGAGGCGGCGGGCGTAGCGCGCCAGCCATGCCCCCCACCGCTCCTGACGGGGGGGGGGGGGGGGGGGGGGGGGGGGGGGTCAGATCGCAGGCGACGGGAGCGGCGCGGGGGCGGAACCCCAGAGCCAAGGGACCCCCTACCCCCTACCCCTTACCCCCCTCCCCCTCCCCAACCCTACCCCTTTCCCCTGAACCCCTACCCCACTCCCACCCCAATCCCCATAGCCCCCGCTTCAAGGGACCCCTAACCCCTACCCCCACCCACTATCCCCACCCCTACCCCTCTCCCTACCCCGAACCCTCTACCCATACCCCCCCCCCCCCCCCCTTCGCACCTGGTCACGGGAGTTCTTCTCGCAGGTGGTCATCGCCGCGAGGGCGTCTGCCTCCTCAAACTTGGCCGCCTCGCCCTCCAGCCACTACAAGGGGGTGCGCGCCGGGCCGGGGCGCCGGTCAGACGCATCAGCGACTCGGCACGCTCAAGAAAGAGGTGTTAGCCTAAGCTCAAGCTCTAGCTCAAGGCTCGAGGCCCTCCAGCCACTACAAGGGGAGGAGAGAGAGTCGTTAGCTTGGCCTCGAGAGCCGGCCTGGCATGGCCCAAGTCAGCCGCTCACTCGTTCTATAGCTACCTTCTAAAGCGCAAGCCGAAGCTGGAGCCATCCAAATTTAAAGGTGCACCATTAAGGGCCGTGGAGGCCATTTATAGCTGTCATAAATGCATGATGGTCATGGCGCTAGATCCAGATCTAGACCTAAATCAATATTGAGATCTTAAGATGTGGGAGGCGCGCGCGCACGGCCCGGGGGACGCCGAACTGGGCCGATACCCTTGGACTCTAATCTAGATCTAATCTGGAGGGGGCGCACGGCCTAGACATCTAGATCTAGACACTGGATCCCATCCAAAAAGCGCACGGCCTTGGAGACGCCGAACTGGGAGAGGACGCGGGGGTCCTCCCCCGCGAGGCGCAGCAGCGCCTGCAGCTGCCCGCGCGCCACCCGCGGCCGCCGCGCCGCCGCCAGCTCCTGCGGGGCGGGGGAGGAGGAGGTCGGGAGAGGGGAGGAGGAGAGCGAGGAGGGGGGAAGGAGGAGGAAGGGACGCGCGGCGCCGCGCGCGGCCGCTCCTCTATTGTTAGTCTTCCTCTTCTATCTCTTCTATCCCATTCTGGCCCTTCTGCCCCGCGGACCTGGAGGGAGAGGAGGTTGGAGGTGATGACCCCCGCCGCCTCCTCCGTCGCCGCCTCCGCCGTCCCGCCCGCCGCAAGCCTGCCCCCGGGGGGGCGTGAGAAGGGGGAGGGAGGGAGGGAGGAGGAGGGGGGGGGGGGGGGGGGGGGAGGGTGGGCGGCGGGTGAGGTTCCCCCTAAGAAGAAGAGGCAGGGGCGGGGCGGGGTGGGACGGGGCGGGGCGGCGGGGCGGGGCGGACCGGGCGGCCTTGACCTTGGAGAGGGCGCGGAACGTGTTCGTCCAGTCCGCCCCTGCGCGCCAGGACGGCACTTAGGCTGGGAAGAGGCGCCCCACGAGGAAGAAGGTCGATCCGGGTTGGGTCAAGGCTAGAACAAGGTTTAGGTGCTCTAGATGCAAGTCAAGTCTAAATAAGCTCGAGTTCGAATCCGCAAGGCGACACGGAAATAAACGCGCCGGTCTCCTCCATGAGGGCGAGGAGGTCCTTCAGCAGCGCCGCGTCCTCCTTCCCGCGGTTCGACGCCCCCGCCAGGCCCAGCTTCGCCCGGAAGAGCGCGTTCACGTGGCCCTGCGCGCGCGCGAGCAGGGCGTGAGCAGGGCGCGACCCTTTCTTAGCGCGCGGGCCTAAGCGACGTGGCCTAAGCGAACAAGCAGGGCGTGAGCAGATTGCCGCATTGACAGATCTAGGATGTCATCTAAGATGTCATCTAGGATCTAGGGCGCCCTCATCATGTAAATCATACGCCATATAAGGCGTGAGCAAGTATTCTATGAAGGGCGAAGCTGGGCCTAAGCGTGAGCAGGGCCGCGGCCGGGGCCGGGCAGTGCAGGGCCGGCGCGACCGTGAGCAACTATTCTATGAGCATGGGGCGGACGGCCGCGGGGGGAGAAGGGGAGGGGGGGGGGTACGCCGGGGAGCTAGTACCCCCTCGAGCGTAACCCGGCCCGGCCCGGCCCGAGACCGGGGGACCGCGAGCCCTAAGATTTGCTAGATCTTCTTCTCGCGGTCTAGCTGGGAGCGCGCGCCGCGCAAAGATCGCGCTAAGGTTTGCTAGATCTTCTTCTCGCGGTCTAGCTGGGAGCGCGCGCCGCGCAGATGTTTTATAGACGGATATATCCTTAATACGAAATAGTATAATAAGAAATGATGTAGATTAATTGAACATACACTATATTTCAAAAGATCGCGCTAAGGTTTGCTAGATCTTCTTCTTCTCCCTCCAAGCTTTAAGGGCCGAGAGCGATCCCGGGACCCGCGGGCGGGCGCACCTCGAAGGCGGCGTCGTAGGCCTCGTCGAGGACGGCCTGCGCGGCCTCGGCGTCCAGCGCCCCCCCCGTCGCCAGCGCCTCCCCAAGCTGCGAGGGAGGGAGGATGAGGGCGGGGGAGGAGTTGGGAAGGGGGCGGGCGGACGGGGGCGCGGAGAAGCTACAGATAGGAGACATGGCTTCTAGAAGGGAGGAGGAGAAGGAGGGGCGCCGGGGAGGGAAGAGGAGTTAGGGAGGGGGCGGGGCGCGAAGAAGCCAGCGCGGAGAAGCTAGGAAGGGCGATTGGAGGAAGGGGCTTGGCAGAGGAGCCGGGGGGGGGGGGGGGGGGGGGGGGGGGGTGAGCTGGCGTGAAACAAAGCTTGAAAGGGGCGGAAAGCGAAGAGGCTAGCCCAATAGGAAACAATGCTTCTTTCAGGCTTTGCTAGAGGGGCCGGGAGGTCAAGCGCGGATCGGACCTTGGCGCAGTTCCACTTGCAGACGGCGGGCTGGTTCTTGTAGGCGTAGCGCCCGCGGTCGTCGGAGCCGTTCGGCACGAAGTCGTCGCTGAACGCGTCCAGGAACCCGTACGGGCCTGGGGAGAGAGGACACAGTCAGACTACGAAGATTACGATAGATAAAAGATTAAGGTGAAGAGGAGGCTTAGGTGGAGGCTCATTATAATAAGCTACGTTGGAGTCCAAGATAAGCTTAAGTAGTCCGGAGATGCGAATAAAAGTGAGACGCTGAGCTTAAGTCAAGTGGCGGACCGTAGTCGATGGTGACGCCGAGAATGCTCATGTTGTCCGTGTTGAGCACCCTGAAGGGAGGGAGAGGGGGCCGGCGTGAGGCGGGGCGGGTGGGGGTCGCCCGAGCGCCCGTCCCGAGCGTGCGCACCCGTGGGCCCAGCCGACGGCCTGCCAGTGCGCCGCGAGCCGCGCCGTCCGCTCCACCACCTCCTGCGCGCCCGGCCCACCGTCAGCGATTGATTCTGGAAACCGGCCGCCCCGAAGCTTCAGCTTAGCCGCCTCCAGGCTCGTCTATGTATAGCCAGCTAGCTTGCGCTCCTCTGAGCCTCAAAACGAAAACACGCACGCGGTAGAAGTCGAGGACCATCTCCTTGCGGCCGGCCTCGCCCTTGGCGGCGTGCCGCGCGTGGATCTCGGGGTAGTACGAGGCGATCGTGAAGTCCAGCATCTGAGGGCCGGTCAGAGTGAGGTCCACGCCTCGAAGAGACCGCTAGCCTTGGGCAGCGGCGCGCCCCAGCGGCCCAAGCCGTGGCCGTCCCCCGACGCGGCCGGCGCCCCCGCGGGCACCTTGGGGAGCATGGTGGCCTCGAGGCCGAACGAGGGTCCCTGCCGCCCCGTGTACTGCCCGCCGCACGTCAGAAGAGAGAAGGGGGGGGGGAAGGGGGGGGGCGGAGGGGGGGCGAGGTAGAGGAGGAGGGCGGGGGCCCGCAGGGCCGGCGGGTCTCTAGGGGGGCCCGGGGGGCCCGGCGAGGGCCCGCGGGGCGGGCTGGGGGAACGGGGCGCGCGTCGTCGGCGGGGGGAGGGGCGGACCTAGAGTATCTAGAGCGGGCGCCTCTAGGAAGGGGCGTCGTCTAGGCGGAAGATCTCCAGGGTACGGGAGCGGGGCGGGGGGTACGGGGGCGCGCGTCGTCGGCGGGGAGGGGGCGGGCCTGGAGCGGGTGTCTCTAGGGCGGGTGGTGGACGAAGGATCTCTATCTCTAGAGGGGGGGGAGGGAGGGGGGTACGGGGCGCGCGTCGTCGGCGGGGAGGAAGATCTCGAAGGAGCCGAAGCGGAGGAAGGTCGGGGCGATGCGGAGCACGACGGAGGCACGCTCCCGGATCACGTTCCCGTTGCTGCGGCGGGGGGGGGGGGGGGGGGGGGGGTAGGGTCAGAGGCGCGGGGCGGGCGGACGGGAGAGGTGGAGGTGGCGGAGGGCGGAAGACGTGGGGAGGTAGAGCCGGTCAGAGGCGGCGGAGGATAAGAGGGGGATTAGGGGGTGCGGCGGGCCGGCCGTCCGAGGCGTGGGGCGGAGACTGGACGAAGCAAGGCGGTGGGCACGGGACGGCGGGCGCGGCGAGGCGTGGGACGGGTCGGTGCGGAGATTCGAGTGGTAGGCAGCAGCTCAGAAGCAGGAGATGGGTTGTGGGGTAGATCGGGATATCGGTGTGGGAGAGGGTGGAAGGGGGGGGGGGGGTAGGGGGTGCGAGGCGCGGGCGCACTAGAGGATGTCGCGCGTGACGCGCGAGTCCGAGGTGACCACCCTGCGGGCCGGCGCCGCCGGAGGGAGCGTCAGCGTCAGCGTCAGCGGAGCGGAGCGAGCGGAGCCAAGGAGGGGGTACGGGGTAAAGGGCGCACGTCCCGGCGCGGGTGGTGGGCACGCCGAGGTAGTGCATCGCCTCGGAGCAGAGGAACTCCCGCACCGAGGAGCGCAGCACCTGAGAAGGGAGGGGGGGGGGGGGGGGGGGTCGATCGACGTCAGGAGAGGAGAGGAAAGCAAGGGCGAGGGGCGGAGAGACGTCAGCGGGGCTATGAGTTAGTTCATTTAGAGTTTAGTCCATCTTAGCTGTTTTGCTCCGAATGATGACGGGCGCGGGCGCGGGGGTGCGGACCTTGCGGCCGTCGGCGGAGCGGGAGTAGGGCGTGAGGCCGGCCCCCTTCATCTGGATCTCCCAGCGCTCGCCCCGCCCGTTCACCACCTCGCCCAGGTACATCGCGGCGCCGTCGCCCTGCGTCGCTTTCAGCGGTGGGAGGGGGCGGCGCGCGCGTGTGTGTGCTGACCAGCTGCGGTGGAGAGAGAGAGAGAGAGAGAGAGAGACGCGCGGCGGCGGCCGGGAAAGTGAGGCGGGGGCGGCGGCGGGGGCGGCCGGGGGGATGAGGCGGCGAGCGCACCTGGCCCGCGAAGCTGCCGAACTGGTACCCCTGCGGAGAAGGTCGGGCGGCGCGCGGGACGCGAGGAGCGGGGTACCACGCACGACGTAGCAGTGCGCGGCGGGCTCCGCGCCTTCTGGGACCTTGTTCCCTGCGCCGCCCCGCCGTCAGCGCGCCGCACGAGGCGCCCGCGCGCGTCGCACTGCGCGCACCGCTGAAGAACTCGGCGCTGCGAGGCGTACGAGTGGGGCGGCGTGTCAGCGGGCTGCTGTGGCGCGGCCGGGAAAGGCGGATCGAATTCAAAAGCGGATCAAATTCGCACAGGTCGGCCTCGTCGGCGCCGTCGAGGTCGATGAGCTTCAGCGCGTCAGAGGAAGAAGCGACGAGCCGCGGGTTCTCCACGGGCGTCGGGTGCACGCGGCTGCGGGAGAGGAGGGGTCGAACGCGAGGCGGGAGCCACGCGCGCGGCGGCGAGGCGCGCACGAGAAGTTCGCGCCCCGTACTTGGCGGATGTAGTTGCTCATCTCCTCATCGATAAAGAGCTCTGCGAGCGAGGAACGACGCGTCAGCGGGGTGTGTGAACTTTCATGCCAAAGGCGCGGAGTCGCGTGAAGCCCAGCGAGCGCAAGGCCACGAGGCTAGCGCGCATGGAGCTCCGATGCGCTCTTGTTCAGTGGACGCACCTCGAAGCACGCGATTGTCGAAGTGGATGGCGTCCAGGTTTGGCTTCGACGCGGGCGCGGCCTGCGCGTGCCAGTGAGCGCTAGCGTGCTGTGCGGCCTGGGCACTTCAACGAGCGCGCCTGCTTCTGCGAAGTGGAAGTATCCTAAGGAACGAAGCGGCGGCGGCGTCAGCGCGCAACGGAGAGGCGGGACCTGAGCTCATCATAGGCGCACGGGCATCTGTGCTGTGATCGTCTGCATCGAGCGCTGCGGCGCCGCCGCTCTGCTCGGGAGGTGGGCGAAGAACGACTTTCGGAGGACGCCCGTGCGGCTCGCCGGCTTGCTACGGCAGGCGAGGGGTGTTGAAACTGCGCACGGGCTCAGCCGGGACAGCGGGAAGCGTCCGGTCAGCGCACCGAGCGATGCTAGCCTTGTTGAGATGGGCGCAGGGCTCGCGAGAGATGCGAACATGATCCGACGGGTACAGGCTCCACCCAGGTTCTTCCCCCCGCTGGTCTCCATCGCGTCTCCAGCTCGCGCCAAGCGAGGCTGGAGGCCCCTCGCACAGCTTCTAGGGTCTTGGCACAGCGGCTCGGCGCAGTCGGCATCGCGCTCCGACCGCGACCGATCGACTCCGCGAACGGCGCCCCGGCGACCCTCCAGGATCGTTCGGCCGCTGCTCGGAGGCCTTGCTGAGCGCGTTGTCGTGAACTAGTCCCGATCGCACGGTTTGACCGTTGAGTCCCGATGACCCGTTCCTCCGCTCAGCCCCTGACCCGCCCGGGGGCACAGGGCCTTCTTCTGAGAGATGAAGAAGGTGACCTTCACACCGAAGAAGGACGCTCCCGCGGCCGAAGGGGCGGAGGAGCTTGAGGCGATTCCCGAGGAAGGGCAACTGAGGACCCCAGCGCCGACAGCAGCTTTCACGTTCACAGCCGGCGGCGCTGGCCCTTACCGCACGCCTACCGCGGCCCGAACGGCCCCCAGGCGGGCGCCTACGCCGTCTACGGCCCGACGCACCCCGGGCTCGCGGATCGGGACGCCGGCGCCGGCTGCAGCTGCGAAAGGCTACTCGGTGCGCAACCCGTCGACCTTCACAGCGGGGCTGAACCAGTCGCCCCCCGGCGGGCCCCATGGCCCCCCCCCGGGCTCCCCGGGCCCCGGCGGGCCGCGGGCCGCCCCTCCCCCCCTGTACCCCCCCTGTACCCCCCCCTGGCCGAACTCGTTTCACAGCTGGGATCTCGTTGGGCCTTCCGTAGGCATTCGCAGAGCGCCCGCGGCCGCAGGGCCGTCCAGTAAGAAGCGGAAGCTCAACGACGGCGACGTGGTCAAGTCCGAGCGGCGGTGCGGCCGCCGGGCGCTTCAGTGGCGCTCTTTGACCGTTCCCTCGTCCGCCCAGGCCGCAAGGAGGCCGCCGCGATGCGGAAAACGGCGGCGAGCAGGGCTCCAGCCGCGGCGCCGTCGCCGCCACGCCCCGCCTCGTGCAGCGCAGGCCGCCGGCGACGGCTCTGAGGCCGGGTCCCGTCGTGAGGTGCGGGTGGCCCGGCCCTCACTGCCTCTCGTCCCCGAATTTGATCGCGGGCCGGGGGCCCTCGCCGCGCAGGAGGCTCCTTCTGGAAGGCTTCGGCGCCGGGCCGTCCGGCCCGGGGCCCGCGGCCGCGGCCGCCGGCGCCTCGGATCAAATTCGGCTCGCGATCCGGCCCCGGCCCGTCCGCGAGGGGGACGGGAGGCCGCCCTACGTTCAGTACGATACGGAGAAGTCGCTCTTCGTCGGGAGCGAGCGCAAGGATTTCGAGGGCGCGCTGGTCCGCGTCCTCGCGCCGGGCGACCCCGCGGTGAACGCGCCCGCGCGCAGCCGGATTCCCGTCCGCTTCCTGAAGCTTGAGCGGGCGCAGGAAAAGCTCGAGGATTTCCTGCGCGGGGAGCTCACGGCGATCCTGGACGGCCACAACGCAACCGTCTTCTTCTACGGCCAGAGCGGTGCGGCCCGCCCTCCTCCGCGCCCTCCCCCGCTTCTTTTCCGTCCTTTTCCCGACGCGCCGCTGGGCAGGCTCGGGCAAGACGCACGCGGCGCGGGAGCTGGTGGCCCTCGCCTGCCGCCTCCTCGAAGAGCGCATGGCCGCGCGGGTCCGAACATCTTAAAGCCGCCCCCCCCGCTCCGCCCATCTTAAAGCCGTCCCCTCGGCAGGATCCGGAGCTGCGGGTCGAGCTGCGCGTCTCGGCGGTGGAGGTACACTGCGAGACCGCCTACGACGCCCTTGCGCCGCGCTCGGGCCTCGAGAGCGCCAGCCTCACCAGCGGTCCGCCCAGCCCCGCCCCGCCCCGGGCCCGCGCGCCCCGCCCCGGCCCGTTGCAGTGATGATCACCTGATCGATTTCTGACGACCGCGTGCGGCAGCCATCAACAGGTTCGGTACCGAGGCGCTGCGCCTCTACCATATTGTGGTGCTCCCTGGGCCTCCTCCTACACCTTCTTTTGCCTGACTTCTGAGACAGCCCAGCGAGCCGGCGGCGATCGTGGAGGCGTACGACGCGGCGGAGGGGCGGCGCCGGGCGGCGGGGACGGCGCTGAACGCGCGGAGCTCGCGCTCCCACCTGCTCTTCCGCGTGGAGGCCGACTTCGGGGCCGATCGCGAGGCGGGCGGGGCGGGCGCGGGCGGCGGCGCCCGTGCCCCGTCCTCACGTTCTGCGACCTCGCCGGCTCCGAGGCCGCCGCCGCCTGCGGTGCGCGCCGCCCGGCCCGCGGCCCAGCCGTTTACTTTAAACCAGTAAGTCATCTGCGTTGCGCGCGCGCAGAGGGCGCGGGGAAGGAGCAGCGGCAGCGGCTGGCGGGCGAGGGGAACGAGATCCGGCGGGACCTGCTCAACCTGGAGCGGGTCTTCCGCGAGGAGGGCGCCCGCAGGCAGGACGGGGTCTTCCGCGGCCGCACACTCACCCACCTCCTCATGGTGCCCGCCCCCGATAGCCCCGCCTCGCCTCGCTTTGCCTCGCCGCTGACGCGGCCGTCCGTGGCAGGGCCCGCTGCAGAACGGGCGCATCGCCTTCGTCGCCTGCCTCCGGCCCGAGGAGGTCCGCCGAGGGGGCGCGGGCCTTCGGTCTCGAGCCCCGCTGACTCTGCCGGGGCTCGCAGGAGTTCGCCAGGAGCACCCTGGACGTCCTGAAGGTCCGCCCGCGGCTCGTTCCTGTAGATTGCTCCACCTTCCCGAAGACCGACGCTCTGCCCTCGCAGTTCGCGAGCAACGTGTCGGGGCAGCGCTTCTCGTCGAGCCCGGCGGCGCTGGCGGGGCCGGCGGCGGCGGCCGCGGACGCCGGCGGGGAGGCGGTGGCGGAGATGGCCGCCGGCTGCGCGAGGCGGAGGGACAGTGCCAGCGCGAGCGCGAGCGGCGCGGCGAGCTCGAGCGGCGCCTGCGGTCCTGGAGGCCGCCGCAGCCGCCTCCGCCACCGGCCGCGTCCGCTCGGTTTCCAGGGTGGACTTCGACGAGGCCGAGCGGCTCGCCCGGCTGGAGGCGCTCGAGGAGGCCGAGGCGCGGGCCGACGCGCTGCAGGCGCAGGCGTCCGCGCTCCAGGCGCAGCTGGCGGCGGCGCAGGAGGCGGCGGAGCGGGCGCG